>JAAAWM010009385.1:0-22635 GCA_036873465.1 Thinopyrum obtusiflorum | reverse complement strand
GTATCTCTGGGCCCTCTCGGTAATACACATCATAAGAAGCCTTGCAAGAAAAAATGACTAATGAGTTAGTTACAGGATGATGTATTACGGAACGAGTAAAGAGACTTGCCGGTAACGAGATTGAACTAGGTATGAAGATACCGACGATCGAATCTCAGGCAAGTAACTACAGATGGACAAAGGGAATTGCGTATGTTGTCATAACGGTTCGACTGATAAAGATCTTCGTAGAATATGTAGGAGCCAATATGGGCATCCAGGTTCCGCTATTGGTTATTGACCGGAGAGGTGTCTCGGTCATGTCTACATAGTTCTCGAACCCGTAGGGTCCGCACGCTTAACATTCGTTGACGATATAGTGTTATATGAGTTATATGTTTTGGTTACCGAATGTTGTTCGGAGTCCCGGATGAGATCACGGACATGACCAGGAGTCTCGAAATGGTTGAGAGGTAAATATTGATATATAGGACGATGGTATTTGTACACCGGAAGTGTTTCGGTACGTACCAGGAAGGAATCGGGTCACCGGAAGGGGTTCCGGGCACCCCCGGGGAAGATATGGGCCTTATGGGCCAAAGGAGGGGATAGACCAGCCCACAAGGGGGCTGGCGCGCCCCTCCCATGGCTGGTCGGCCCTAAGGGGAAGGAAAGGGGAGGGGTGTCCCCTCCTGCCTTTCCCTCCTCAGGAGAGAAAGGAAGGGGGGGCGCCACCTCCTCCTTCCTTCCTCCCGCGCTCCAAATAAGGAAAGGGGAGCACGGCTTGGGAGAGACCCCAAGTAGGATTCCTCCTAGTTGGGCGCCCTCCTTGGCTGGTCCTCCCTCCCTCCAACCTATATATATGTGGGAGGGGGCGCCTAGCACACAACAGACAATTGCCTAGCCGTGTGCGGCGCCCCCCTCCACCGTTTACACCCCCGGTCATATTTTCGTAGTGCTTAGGCGAAGCCCTGCGGAGATAGCTTCACCATCACCGTCACCACACCGTCGTGCTGCCGAAACTCGTCCACTACCTCGCCGTCTTGCTGGATCAAGAAGGCGGAGGACGTCATCGAGCTGAACGTGTGCTGAACGCGGAGGTGTCGTACGTTCAGTGCTCGATCGGGTGGAACGCGAAGAAGTTCGACTACATCAACCGCGTTGTCAAATGCTTCTGCTTACGGTCTATGAGGGTACGTAGACACACTCTCCCCTCTCATTGCTATGCATCTCCTTGATAGATCTTGCGTGTGCGTAGATTTTTTTTTTCCATGCAACGTTTCCCTACATGACGTTCCACTGTCGCCCCTACGGGTAAAGCCCGAGGAAGAGAAGACGGAGGCGAAGTACCAAGCCACCCTCGAGGAGGCCCTACAGCACGCGCTGGAGGCGAGCCAGCTCAAGGAGGACGCCCATTGGGATGGGCTGGAGCAAACCCTTGCTTTGTCCGCGGCGGGGGACTCCGTCCACGTGCCCCTATTCGTGTCGCCACCGCCGCCCTTCGTCGAGCCCAAGGCCGAGCCAGAGCCGAAGCTGGAGCGCGAGCCAACGCCCACATGGAAGCGGTCACCTCTGCCCCCCACTTGGCCCGAGGAGTCCTATTCGTGGACCAGCCAGCTCCGCGAGTGCGTGAGCACGCCTCCCTGCTACTTCGCCTCCATGCCAGAAGTGGAGGCGGCCCACCTTGAGCGCTGGAAGGCGCATTGGATCATGGAGGAGGGGGCCGACGCCGAGTGGAAGATGCACCAGGACCAGCAGCTGCGGCGTGAGAAGGAGGAGGAGGAGCGTGCCCATCTCACCGCAATGCCATCGCCGCAGCAGACGCCGGAGGAGGCTGTCCTGGCGGCCTATCAAACCGCGTTCGGTTGGGCTGGGCTGTTGGAAATCTGCCCTAGAGGCAATAATCAATTGGTTATTATCATATTTCCCTGTTCATGATAATCGTTTATTATCCATGCTACCCCCCCCCCCCCCCCCCCCCCCCCCCCCCCCCCCCCCCCCCCCCCCCCCCTTTGAAGAAGTTCAAAATGGATCAGTCAAAGAAAGGGTTCTTGCCTGTGTTACAAGGTGTGAAGTTGAGTCGGACTCAAAGCCCGACCACTGCAGAAGATAGAGAGAAAATGAAAGTCATTCCCTATGCCTCAGCCATAGGTTCTATCATGTATCATATGCTATGTACCAGACCTAATGTGTGTCTTGCCATAAGTCTGGCAGGGAGGTACCAAAGTAATCCAGGAGTGGATCACTGGACAGCGGTCAAGAACATCCTGAAGTACCTGAAAAGGACCAAGGATATGTTTCTCATTTATGGAGGTGATGAAGAGCTCGTCGTAAATGGTTATGTCGATGCTAGCTTCGACACTGATCCGGATGACTCTAAGTCACAAACCGGATACGTGTTTATATTGAATGGTAGAGCTATCAGTTGGTGCAGTTCCAAGCAGAGCGTCGTGGCAAGATCTACGTGTGAAGCGGAATACATAGCTGCTTCAGAAGCAGCACATGAAGGAGTCTGGATGAATGAGTTCATATCCGATCTAGGTGTAATACCTAGTGCATCGGGTCCAATGAAAATCTTTTGTGACAACACTGGAGCAATTGCCTTGGCGAAGGAATCCAGGTTTCACAAGAGAACCAAACACATCAAGAGACGCTTCAACTCCATTCATGAAAAGGTCAAGGATGGAGATATAGAGATTTGCAAAATACATATGGATCTGAATGTAGCAGACCCGTTGACTAAGCCTCTTCCACGAGCAAAACATGATCAGCACCAAGACTCCATGGGTGTTAGATTCATTACTATGTAATCTAGATAATTGACTCTAGTGCAAGTGGGAGACTGAAGGAAATATGCCCTAGAGGCAATACCCCCCCCCCCCCCCCCCCCCCCCCCCCCCCCCCCCCCCCCCCCCCCCCCCCCCCCCCCCCCCCCCCCCCCCCCCCCCCCCCCCCCCCCCCCCCCCCCCCCCCCCCCCCCCCCCCCGTCCCTAGTATGCCTCTACCAGACTAGCTCATTAATCAAAGATGGTTAAGTTTCCTAGCCATAGACATGTGTTGTCATTTGATGAACGGGATCACATCATTAGAGAATGATGTGATGGATAAGACCCATCCATTAGCTTAGCACTATGATCGTTTAGTTTATTGCTATTGCTTTCTTCATGACTTATACATGTTCCTATGACTATGAGATTATGCAACTCCCGAATACCGGAGGAACACTTAGTGTGCTATCAAACGTCATAACGTAACTGGGTGATTATAAAGATGCTCTACAGGTGTCTCCGATGGTATTTGTTGAGTTGGCATAGATCGAGATTAGGATTTGTCACTCCAATGGTTGGAGAGGTATCTCTGGGCCCTCTCGGTAATACACATCACTATAAGCCTTGCAAGCGATGTGACTAATAAGTTAGTTGCAGGATGATGCATTACGGAATGAGTAAGGAGACTTTCCAGTAATGAGATTGAACTAGGTATGATGATATCGACGATTGAATCTCGGGCAAGTAACATGCCGATGACAAAGGGAACAACGTATGTTGTTATGCGGTTTTATCGATAAAGATCTTCGTAGGATATGTAGGAGCCAATATGAGCATGCCGGTTCCGCTATTGGTTATTGACCAGAGATGTGTCTCGGTCATGTCTACATAGTTCTCGAACCCGTAGGGTCCACACACTTAACGTTCGATGACGATTGGTATTATGAGTTTATGTGATTTGATGTACCAAAGGTTGTTCAGAGTCCCGGATGAGATCACGGACATGACGAGGAGTCTCGAAATGGTCGAGACATAAAGACTCATATATTGGAAGGCTATATTCGGACACCGGAATGGTTCGGGTCGTATCGGATAAGTTTCGGAGTACCGGGGGTTACCGGAACCCCCCCCGGGAAGCTATTCCCCCCCCCCCCCCCCCCCCCCCCCCCCCCCCCCCCCCCCCCCCCCCCCCCCCCCCCCCCCCCCCCCCCCCCCCCCCCCCCCCCCCCCCCCCCCCCCCCCCCCCCCCCCCCCCCCCCCCCCCCCCCCCCCCCCCCCCCCCCCCCCCCCCCCCCCCCCCCCCCCCCCCCCCCCCCCCCCCCCCCCCCCCCCCCCCCCCCCCCCCCCCCCCCCCCCCCCCCCCCCCCCCCCCCCCCCCCCCCCCCCCCCCCCCCCCCCCCCCCCCCCCCCCCCCCCCCCCCCCCCCCCCCCCCCCCCCCCCCCCCCCCCCCCCCCCCCCCCCCCCCCCCCCCCCCCCCCCCCCCCCCCCCCCCCCCCCCCCCCCCCCCCCCCCCCCCCCCCCCCCCCCCCCCCCCCCCCCCCCCCCCCCCCCCCCCCCCCCCCCCCCCCCCCCCCCCCCCCCCCCCCCCCCCCCCCCCCCCCCCCCCCCCCCCCCCCCCCCCCCCCCCCCCCCCCCCCCCCCCCCCCCCCCCCCCCCCCCCCCCCCCCCCCCCCCCCCCCCCCCCCCCCCCCCCCCCCCCCCCCCCCCCCCCCCCCCCCCCCCCCCCCCCCCCCCCCCCCCCCCCCCCCCCCCCCCCCCCCCCCCCCCCCCCCCCCCCCCCCCCCCCCCCCCCCCCCCCCCCCCCCCCCCCCCCCCCCCCCCCCCCCCCCCCCCCCCCCCCCCCCCCCCCCCCCCCCCCCCCCCCCCCCCCCCCCCCCCCCCCCCCCCCCCCCCCCCCCCCCCCCCCCCCCCCCCCCCCCCCCCCCCCCCCCCCCCCCCCCCCCCCCCCCCCCCCCCCCCCCCCCCCCCCCCCCCCCCCCCCCCCCCCCCCCCCCCCCCCCCCCCCCCCCCCCCCCCCCCCCCCCCCCCCCCCCCCCCCCCCCCCCCCCCCCCCCCCCCCCCCCCCCCCCCCCCCCCCCCCCCCCCCCCCCCCCCCCCCCCCCCCCCCCCCCCCCCCCCCCCCCCCCCCCCCCCCCCCCCCCCCCCCCCCCCCCCCCCCCCCCCCCCCCCCCCCCCCCCCCCCCCCCCCCCCCCCCCCCCCCCCCCCCCCCCCCCCCCCCCCCCCCCCCCCCCCCCCCCCCCCCCCCCCCCCCCCCCCCCCCCCCCCCCCCCCCCCCCCCCCCCCCCCCCCCCCCCCCCCCCCCCCCCCCCCCCCCCCCCCCCCCCCCCCCCCCCCCCCCCCCCCCCCCCCCCCCCCCCCCCCCCCCCCCCCCCCCCCCCCCCCCCCCCCCCCCCCCCCCCCCCCCCCCCCCCCCCCCCCCCCCCCCCCCCCCCCCCCCCCCCCCCCCCCCCCCCCCCCCCCCCCCCCCCCCCCCCCCCCCCCCCCCTTCATGCTAGAATTGTATTAACCAGAAACTTAGTACATGTGTGAATACATAGGCAAACAGAGTGTCACTAGTATGCATCTACTTGACTAGCTCGTTGAATCAAAGATGGTTAAGTTTCCTAGCCATAGACATGAGTTGTCATTTGATTAACAGGATCACATCATTAGAGAATGATGTGATTGACTTGACCCATTCTGTTAGCTTAGCACTTGATCGTTTAGTATGTTGCTATTGCTTTCTTCATGACTTATACATGTTCCTATGACTATGAGATTATGCAACTCCCGAATACCGGAGGAACACTTTGTGTGCTATCAAACGTCACAACGTAACTAGGTGATTATAAAAATGCTCTACAGGTGTCTCCGATGGTGTTTGTTGAGTTGGCATAGATCGAGATTAGGATTTGTCACTCCGATTGTCGTAGAGGTATCTCTGGGCCCTCTCGGTAATGCACATCACTATAAGCCTTGCAAGCAATGTGACTAATGAGTTAGTTGAGGGATGATGCATTACGGAACGAGTAAAGAGACTTGCCGGTAACGAGATTGAACTAGGTATTGAGATACCGACGATCGAATCTTGGGCAAGTAACATACCGATGACAAAGGGAACAACGTATGTTGTTATGCGGTTTGACCGATAAAGATCTTCGTAGAATATGTAGGAACCAATATGAGCATCCAGGTTCCGCTATTGGTTATTGACCGGAGATGAGTCTCGGTCATGTGTACATAGTTCTCGAACCCGTAGGGTCCGCATGCTTAACGTTCTGTGACGATCGGTATTATGAGTTTATGTGTTTTGATGTACCGAAGGTTGTTCGGAGTCCCGGATATGATCACGGACATGACGAGGAGTCTCGAAATGGTTGAGACATAAAGATAGATATATTGGATGGCTATGTTTGGACATCGGAATGGTTCCGGGTGAGTTCGGGCATTTACCGGAGTACCGGGAGGTTACCGGAACCCCCCGGGGAGTGTATGGGCCTTAGTGGGAGAGAGGAGGAGGCGGCCTAGGAGGGGGCGTGCCCCCCCAAGCCCAATCCGAATTGGGAGGGGGGCCGGCCCCCCTTTCCTTCCTCCCTCTCTCCTCCTTCCTTCCTCTCCTACTCCTACTTGGAAGGGGGGAATCCTACTCCCGGTGGGAGTAGGACTCCCCTAGGGCGCGCCATAGCCCCCCCCCCCCCCCCCCCCCCCCCCCCCCCCCCCCCCCCCCCCCCCCCCCCCCCCCCCCCCCCCCCCCCCCCCCCCCCCCCCCCCCCCCCCCCCCCCCCCCCCCCCCCCCCCCCCCCCCCCCCCCCCCCCCCCCCCCCCCCCCCCCCCCCCCCCCCCCCCCCCCCCCCCCCCCCCCCCCCCCCCCCCCCCCCCCCCCCCCCCCCCCCCCCCCCCCCCCCCCCCCCCCCCCCCCCCCCCCCCCCCCCCCCCCCCCCCCCCCCCCCCCCCCCCCCCCCCCCCCCCCCCCCCCCCCCCCCCCCCCCCCCCCCCCCCCCCCCCCCCCCCCCCCCCCCCCCCCCCCCCCCCCCCCCCCCCCCCCCCCCCCCCCCCCCCCCCCCCCCCCCCCCCCCCCCCCCCCCCCCCCCCCCCCCCCCCCCCCCCCCCCCCCCCCCCCCCCCCCCCCCCCCCCCCCCCCCCCCCCCCCCCCCCCCCCCCCCCCCCCCCCCCCCCCCCCCCCCCCCCCCCCCCCCCCCCCCCCCCCCCCCCCCCCCCCCCCCCCCCCCCCCCCCCCCCCCCCCCCCCCCCCCCCCCCCCCCCCCCCCCCCCCCCCCCCCCCCCCCCCCCCCCCCCCCCCCCCCCCCCCCCCCCCCCCCCCCCCCCCCCCCCCCCCCCCCCCCCCCCCCCCCCCCCCCCCCCCCCCCCCCCCCCCCCCCCCCCCCCCCCCCCCCCCCCCCCCCCCCCCCCCCCCCCCCCCCCCCCCCCCCCCCCCCCCCCCCCCCCCCCCCCCCCCCCCCCCCCCCCCCCCCCCCCCCCCCCCCCCCCCCCCCCCCCCCCCCCCCCCCCCCCCCCCCCCCCCCCCCCCCCCCCCCCCCCCCCCCCCCCCCCCCCCCCCCCCCCCCCCCCCCCCCCCCCCCCCCCCCCCCCCCCCCCCCCCCCCCCCCCCCCCCCCCCCCCCCCCCCCCCCCCCCCCCCCCCCCCCCCCCCCCCCCCCCCCCCCCCCCCCCCCCCCCCCCCCCCCCCCCCCCCCCCCCCCCCCCCCCCCCCCCCCCCCCCCCCCCCCCCCCCCCCCCCCCCCCCCCCCCCCCCCCCCCCCCCCCCCCCCCCCCCCCCCCCCCCCCCCCCCCCCCCCCCCCCCCCCCCCCCCCCCCCCCCCCCCCCCCCCCCCCCCCCCCCCCCCCCCCCCCCCCCCCCCCCCCCCCCCCCCCCCCCCCCCCCCCCCCCCCCCCCCCCCCCCCCCCCCCCCCCCCCCCCCCCCCCCCCCCCCCCCCCCCCCCCCCCCCCCCCCCCCCCCCCCCCCCCCCCCCCCCCCCCCCCCCCCCCCCCCCCCCCCCCCCCCCCCCCCCCCCCCCCCCCCCCCCCCCCCCCCCCCCCCCCCCCCCCCCCCCCCCCCCCCCCCCCCCCCCCCCCCCCCCCCCCCCCCCCCCCCCCCCCCCCCCCCCCCCCCCCCCCCCCCCCCCCCCCCCCCCCCCCCCCCCCCCCCCCCCCCCCCCCCCCCCCCCCCCCCCCCCCCCCCCCCCCCCCCCCCCCCCCCCCCCCCCCCCCCCCCCCCCCCCCCCCCCCCCCCCCCCCCCCCCCCCCCCCCCCCCCCCCCCCCCCCCCCCCCCCCCCCCCCCCCCCCCCCCCCCCCCCCCCCCCCCCCCCCCCCCCCCCCCCCCCCCCCCCCCCCCCCCCCCCCCCCCCCCCCCCCCCCCCCCCCCCCCCCCCCCCCCCCCCCCCCCCCCCCCCCCCCCCCCCCCCCCCCCCCCCCCCCCCCCCCCCCCCCCCCCCCCCCCCCCCCCCCCCCCCCCCCCCCCCCCCCCCCCCCCCCCCCCCCCCCCCCCCCCCCCCCCCCCCCCCCCCCCCCCCCCCCCCCCCCCCCCCCCCCCCCCCCCCCCCCCCCCCCCCCCCCCCCCCCCCCCCCCCCCCCCCCCCCCCCCCCCCCCCCCCCCCCCCCCCCCCCCCCCCCCCCCCCCCCCCCCCCCCCCCCCCCCCCCCCCCCCCCCCCCCCCCCCCCCCCCCCCCCCCCCCCCCCCCCCCCCCCCCCCCCCCCCCCCCCCCCCCCCCCCCCCCCCCCCCCCCCCCCCCCCCCCCCCCCCCCCCCCCCCCCCCCCCCCCCCCCCCCCCCCCCCCCCCCCCCCCCCCCCCCCCCCCCCCCCCCCCCCCCCCCCCCCCCCCCCCCCCCCCCCCCCCCCCCCCCCCCCCCCCCCCCCCCCCCCCCCCCCCCCCCCCCCCCCCCCCCCCCCCCCCCCCCCCCCCCCCCCCCCCCCCCCCCCCCCCCCCCCCCCCCCCCCCCCCCCCCCCCCCCCCCCCCCCCCCCCCCCCCCCCCCCCCCCCCCCCCCCCCCCCCCCCCCCCCCCCCCCCCCCCCCCCCCCCCCCCCCCCCCCCCCCCCCCCCCCCCCCCCCCCCCCCCCCCCCCCCCCCCCCCCCCCCCCCCCCCCCCCCCCCCCCCCCCCCCCCCCCCCCCCCCCCCCCCCCCCCCCCCCCCCCCCCCCCCCCCCCCCCCCCCCCCCCCCCCCCCCCCCCCCCCCCCCCCCCCCCCCCCCCCCCCCCCCCCCCCCCCCCCCCCCCCCCCCCCCCCCCCCCCCCCCCCCCCCCCCCCCCCCCCCCCCCCCCCCCCCCCCCCCCCCCCCCCCCCCCCCCCCCCCCCCCCCCCCCCCCCCCCCCCCCCCCCCCCCCCCCCCCCCCCCCCCCCCCCCCCCCCCCCCCCCCCCCCCCCCCCCCCCCCCCCCCCCCCCCCCCCCCCCCCCCCCCCCCCCCCCCCCCCCCCCCCCCCCCCCCCCCCCCCCCCCCCCCCCCCCCCCCCCCCCCCCCCCCCCCCCCCCCCCCCCCCCCCCCCCCCCCCCCCCCCCCCCCCCCCCCCCCCCCCCCCCCCCCCCCCCCCCCCCCCCCCCCCCCCCCCCCCCCCCCCCCCCCCCCCCCCCCCCCCCCCCCCCCCCCCCCCCCCCCCCCCCCCCCCCCCCCCCCCCCCCCCCCCCCCCCCCCCCCCCCCCCCCCCCCCCCCCCCCCCCCCCCCCCCCCCCCCCCCCCCCCCCCCCCCCCCCCCCCCCCCCCCCCCCCCCCCCCCCCCCCCCCCCCCCCCCCCCCCCCCCCCCCCCCCCCCCCCCCCCCCCCCCCCCCCCCCCCCCCCCCCCCCCCCCCCCCCCCCCCCCCCCCCCCCCCCCCCCCCCCCCCCCCCCCCCCCCCCCCCCCCCCCCCCCCCCCCCCCCCCCCCCCCCCCCCCCCCCCCCCCCCCCCCCCCCCCCCCCCCCCCCCCCCCCCCCCCCCCCCCCCCCCCCCCCCCCCCCCCCCCCCCCCCCCCCCCCCCCCCCCCCCCCCCCCCCCCCCCCCCCCCCCCCCCCCCCCCCCCCCCCCCCCCCCCCCCCCCCCCCCCCCCCCCCCCCCCCCCCCCCCCCCCCCCCCCCCCCCCCCCCCCCCCCCCCCCCCCCCCCCCCCCCCCCCCCCCCCCCCCCCCCCCCCCCCCCCCCCCCCCCCCCCCCCCCCCCCCCCCCCCCCCCCCCCCCCCCCCCCCCCCCCCCCCCCCCCCCCCCCCCCCCCCCCCCCCCCCCCCCCCCCCCCCCCCCCCCCCCCCCCCCCCCCCCCCCCCCCCCCCCCCCCCCCCCCCCCCCCCCCCCCCCCCCCCCCCCCCCCCCCCCCCCCCCCCCCCCCCCCCCCCCCCCCCCCCCCCCCCCCCCCCCCCCCCCCCCCCCCCCCCCCCCCCCCCCCCCCCCCCCCCCCCCCCCCCCCCCCCCCCCCCCCCCCCCCCCCCCCCCCCCCCCCCCCCCCCCCCCCCCCCCCCCCCCCCCCCCCCCCCCCCCCCCCCCCCCCCCCCCCCCCCCCCCCCCCCCCCCCCCCCCCCCCCCCCCCCCCCCCCCCCCCCCCCCCCCCCCCCCCCCCCCCCCCCCCCCCCCCCCCCCCCCCCCCCCCCCCCCCCCCCCCCCCCCCCCCCCCCCCCCCCCCCCCCCCCCCCCCCCCCCCCCCCCCCCCCCCCCCCCCCCCCCCCCCCCCCCCCCCCCCCCCCCCCCCCCCCCCCCCCCCCCCCCCCCCCCCCCCCCCCCCCCCCCCCCCCCCCCCCCCCCCCCCCCCCCCCCCCCCCCCCCCCCCCCCCCCCCCCCCCCCCCCCCCCCCCCCCCCCCCCCCCCCCCCCCCCCCCCCCCCCCCCCCCCCCCCCCCCCCCCCCCCCCCCCCCCCCCCCCCCCCCCCCCCCCCCCCCCCCCCCCCCCCCCCCCCCCCCCCCCCCCCCCCCCCCCCCCCCCCCCCCCCCCCCCCCCCCCCCCCCCCCCCCCCCCCCCCCCCCCCCCCCCCCCCCCCCCCCCCCCCCCCCCCCCCCCCCCCCCCCCCCCCCCCCCCCCCCCCCCCCCCCCCCCCCCCCCCCCCCCCCCCCCCCCCCCCCCCCCCCCCCCCCCCCCCCCCCCCCCCCCCCCCCCCCCCCCCCCCCCCCCCCCCCCCCCCCCCCCCCCCCCCCCCCCCCCCCCCCCCCCCCCCCCCCCCCCCCCCCCCCCCCCCCCCCCCCCCCCCCCCCCCCCCCCCCCCCCCCCCCCCCCCCCCCCCCCCCCCCCCCCCCCCCCCCCCCCCCCCCCCCCCCCCCCCCCCCCCCCCCCCCCCCCCCCCCCCCCCCCCCCCCCCCCCCCCCCCCCCCCCCCCCCCCCCCCCCCCCCCCCCCCCCCCCCCCCCCCCCCCCCCCCCCCCCCCCCCCCCCCCCCCCCCCCCCCCCCCCCCCCCCCCCCCCCCCCCCCCCCCCCCCCCCCCCCCCCCCCCCCCCCCCCCCCCCCCCCCCCCCCCCCCCCCCCCCCCCCCCCCCCCCCCCCCCCCCCCCCCCCCCCCCCCCCCCCCCCCCCCCCCCCCCCCCCCCCCCCCCCCCCCCCCCCCCCCCCCCCCCCCCCCCCCCCCCCCCCCCCCCCCCCCCCCCCCCCCCCCCCCCCCCCCCCCCCCCCCCCCCCCCCCCCCCCCCCCCCCCCCCCCCCCCCCCCCCCCCCCCCCCCCCCCCCCCCCCCCCCCCCCCCCCCCCCCCCCCCCCCCCCCCCCCCCCCCCCCCCCCCCCCCCCCCCCCCCCCCCCCCCCCCCCCCCCCCCCCCCCCCCCCCCCCCCCCCCCCCCCCCCCCCCCCCCCCCCCCCCCCCCCCCCCCCCCCCCCCCCCCCCCCCCCCCCCCCCCCCCCCCCCCCCCCCCCCCCCCCCCCCCCCCCCCCCCCCCCCCCCCCCCCCCCCCCCCCCCCCCCCCCCCCCCCCCCCCCCCCCCCCCCCCCCCCCCCCCCCCCCCCCCCCCCCCCCCCCCCCCCCCCCCCCCCCCCCCCCCCCCCCCCCCCCCCCCCCCCCCCCCCCCCCCCCCCCCCCCCCCCCCCCCCCCCCCCCCCCCCCCCCCCCCCCCCCCCCCCCCCCCCCCCCCCCCCCCCCCCCCCCCCCCCCCCCCCCCCCCCCCCCCCCCCCCCCCCCCCCCCCCCCCCCCCCCCCCCCCCCCCCCCCCCCCCCCCCCCCCCCCCCCCCCCCCCCCCCCCCCCCCCCCCCCCCCCCCCCCCCCCCCCCCCCCCCCCCCCCCCCCCCCCCCCCCCCCCCCCCCCCCCCCCCCCCCCCCCCCCCCCCCCCCCCCCCCCCCCCCCCCCCCCCCCCCCCCCCCCCCCCCCCCCCCCCCCCCCCCCCCCCCCCCCCCCCCCCCCCCCCCCCCCCCCCCCCCCCCCCCCCCCCCCCCCCCCCCCCCCCCCCCCCCCCCCCCCCCCCCCCCCCCCCCCCCCCCCCCCCCCCCCCCCCCCCCCCCCCCCCCCCCCCCCCCCCCCCCCCCCCCCCCCCCCCCCCCCCCCCCCCCCCCCCCCCCCCCCCCCCCCCCCCCCCCCCCCCCCCCCCCCCCCCCCCCCCCCCCCCCCCCCCCCCCCCCCCCCCCCCCCCCCCCCCCCCCCCCCCCCCCCCCCCCCCCCCCCCCCCCCCCCCCCCCCCCCCCCCCCCCCCCCCCCCCCCCCCCCCCCCCCCCCCCCCCCCCCCCCCCCCCCCCCCCCCCCCCCCCCCCCCCCCCCCCCCCCCCCCCCCCCCCCCCCCCCCCCCCCCCCCCCCCCCCCCCCCCCCCCCCCCCCCCCCCCCCCCCCCCCCCCCCCCCCCCCCCCCCCCCCCCCCCCCCCCCCCCCCCCCCCCCCCCCCCCCCCCCCCCCCCCCCCCCCCCCCCCCCCCCCCCCCCCCCCCCCCCCCCCCCCCCCCCCCCCCCCCCCCCCCCCCCCCCCCCCCCCCCCCCCCCCCCCCCCCCCCCCCCCCCCCCCCCCCCCCCCCCCCCCCCCCCCCCCCCCCCCCCCCCCCCCCCCCCCCCCCCCCCCCCCCCCCCCCCCCCCCCCCCCCCCCCCCCCCCCCCCCCCCCCCCCCCCCCCCCCCCCCCCCCCCCCCCCCCCCCCCCCCCCCCCCCCCCCCCCCCCCCCCCCCCCCCCCCCCCCCCCCCCCCCCCCCCCCCCCCCCCCCCCCCCCCCCCCCCCCCCCCCCCCCCCCCCCCCCCCCCCCCCCCCCCCCCCCCCCCCCCCCCCCCCCCCCCCCCCCCCCCCCCCCCCCCCCCCCCCCCCCCCCCCCCCCCCCCCCCCCCCCCCCCCCCCCCCCCCCCCCCCCCCCCCCCCCCCCCCCCCCCCCCCCCCCCCCCCCCCCCCCCCCCCCCCCCCCCCCCCCCCCCCCCCCCCCCCCCCCCCCCCCCCCCCCCCCCCCCCCCCCCCCCCCCCCCCCCCCCCCCCCCCCCCCCCCCCCCCCCCCCCCCCCCCCCCCCCCCCCCCCCCCCCCCCCCCCCCCCCCCCCCCCCCCCCCCCCCCCCCCCCCCCCCCCCCCCCCCCCCCCCCCCCCCCCCCCCCCCCCCCCCCCCCCCCCCCCCCCCCCCCCCCCCCCCCCCCCCCCCCCCCCCCCCCCCCCCCCCCCCCCCCCCCCCCCCCCCCCCCCCCCCCCCCCCCCCCCCCCCCCCCCCCCCCCCCCCCCCCCCCCCCCCCCCCCCCCCCCCCCCCCCCCCCCCCCCCCCCCCCCCCCCCCCCCCCCCCCCCCCCCCCCCCCCCCCCCCCCCCCCCCCCCCCCCCCCCCCCCCCCCCCCCCCCCCCCCCCCCCCCCCCCCCCCCCCCCCCCCCCCCCCCCCCCCCCCCCCCCCCCCCCCCCCCCCCCCCCCCCCCCCCCCCCCCCCCCCCCCCCCCCCCCCCCCCCCCCCCCCCCCCCCCCCCCCCCCCCCCCCCCCCCCCCCCCCCCCCCCCCCCCCCCCCCCCCCCCCCCCCCCCCCCCCCCCCCCCCCCCCCCCCCCCCCCCCCCCCCCCCCCCCCCCCCCCCCCCCCCCCCCCCCCCCCCCCCCCCCCCCCCCCCCCCCCCCCCCCCCCCCCCCCCCCCCCCCCCCCCCCCCCCCCCCCCCCCCCCCCCCCCCCCCCCCCCCCCCCCCCCCCCCCCCCCCCCCCCCCCCCCCCCCCCCCCCCCCCCCCCCCCCCCCCCCCCCCCCCCCCCCCCCCCCCCCCCCCCCCCCCCCCCCCCCCCCCCCCCCCCCCCCCCCCCCCCCCCCCCCCCCCCCCCCCCCCCCCCCCCCCCCCCCCCCCCCCCCCCCCCCCCCCCCCCCCCCCCCCCCCCCCCCCCCCCCCCCCCCCCCCCCCCCCCCCCCCCCCCCCCCCCCCCCCCCCCCCCCCCCCCCCCCCCCCCCCCCCCCCCCCCCCCCCCCCCCCCCCCCCCCCCCCCCCCCCCCCCCCCCCCCCCCCCCCCCCCCCCCCCCCCCCCCCCCCCCCCCCCCCCCCCCCCCCCCCCCCCCCCCCCCCCCCCCCCCCCCCCCCCCCCCCCCCCCCCCCCCCCCCCCCCCCCCCCCCCCCCCCCCCCCCCCCCCCCCCCCCCCCCCCCCCCCCCCCCCCCCCCCCCCCCCCCCCCCCCCCCCCCCCCCCCCCCCCCCCCCCCCCCCCCCCCCCCCCCCCCCCCCCCCCCCCCCCCCCCCCCCCCCCCCCCCCCCCCCCCCCCCCCCCCCCCCCCCCCCCCCCCCCCCCCCCCCCCCCCCCCCCCCCCCCCCCCCCCCCCCCCCCCCCCCCCCCCCCCCCCCCCCCCCCCCCCCCCCCCCCCCCCCCCCCCCCCCCCCCCCCCCCCCCCCCCCCCCCCCCCCCCCCCCCCCCCCCCCCCCCCCCCCCCCCCCCCCCCCCCCCCCCCCCCCCCCCCCCCCCCCCCCCCCCCCCCCCCCCCCCCCCCCCCCCCCCCCCCCCCCCCCCCCCCCCCCCCCCCCCCCCCCCCCCCCCCCCCCCCCCCCCCCCCCCCCCCCCCCCCCCCCCCCCCCCCCCCCCCCCCCCCCCCCCCCCCCCCCCCCCCCCCCCCCCCCCCCCCCCCCCCCCCCCCCCCCCCCCCCCCCCCCCCCCCCCCCCCCCCCCCCCCCCCCCCCCCCCCCCCCCCCCCCCCCCCCCCCCCCCCCCCCCCCCCCCCCCCCCCCCCCCCCCCCCCCCCCCCCCCCCCCCCCCCCCCCCCCCCCCCCCCCCCCCCCCCCCCCCCCCCCCCCCCCCCCCCCCCCCCCCCCCCCCCCCCCCCCCCCCCCCCCCCCCCCCCCCCCCCCCCCCCCCCCCCCCCCCCCCCCCCCCCCCCCCCCCCCCCCCCCCCCCCCCCCCCCCCCCCCCCCCCCCCCCCCCCCCCCCCCCCCCCCCCCCCCCCCCCCCCCCCCCCCCCCCCCCCCCCCCCCCCCCCCCCCCCCCCCCCCCCCCCCCCCCCCCCCCCCCCCCCCCCCCCCCCCCCCCCCCCCCCCCCCCCCCCCCCCCCCCCCCCCCCCCCCCCCCCCCCCCCCCCCCCCCCCCCCCCCCCCCCCCCCCCCCCCCCCCCCCCCCCCCCCCCCCCCCCCCCCCCCCCCCCCCCCCCCCCCCCCCCCCCCCCCCCCCCCCCCCCCCCCCCCCCCCCCCCCCCCCCCCCCCCCCCCCCCCCCCCCCCCCCCCCCCCCCCCCCCCCCCCCCCCCCCCCCCCCCCCCCCCCCCCCCCCCCCCCCCCCCCCCCCCCCCCCCCCCCCCCCCCCCCCCCCCCCCCCCCCCCCCCCCCCCCCCCCCCCCCCCCCCCCCCCCCCCCCCCCCCCCCCCCCCCCCCCCCCCCCCCCCCCCCCCCCCCCCCCCCCCCCCCCCCCCCCCCCCCCCCCCCCCCCCCCCCCCCCCCCCCCCCCCCCCCCCCCCCCCCCCCCCCCCCCCCCCCCCCCCCCCCCCCCCCCCCCCCCCCCCCCCCCCCCCCCCCCCCCCCCCCCCCCCCCCCCCCCCCCCCCCCCCCCCCCCCCCCCCCCCCCCCCCCCCCCCCCCCCCCCCCCCCCCCCCCCCCCCCCCCCCCCCCCCCCCCCCCCCCCCCCCCCCCCCCCCCCCCCCCCCCCCCCCCCCCCCCCCCCCCCCCCCCCCCCCCCCCCCCCCCCCCCCCCCCCCCCCCCCCCCCCCCCCCCCCCCCCCCCCCCCCCCCCCCCCCCCCCCCCCCCCCCCCCCCCCCCCCCCCCCCCCCCCCCCCCCCCCCCCCCCCCCCCCCCCCCCCCCCCCCCCCCCCCCCCCCCCCCCCCCCCCCCCCCCCCCCCCCCCCCCCCCCCCCCCCCCCCCCCCCCCCCCCCCCCCCCCCCCCCCCCCCCCCCCCCCCCCCCCCCCCCCCCCCCCCCCCCCCCCCCCCCCCCCCCCCCCCCCCCCCCCCCCCCCCCCCCCCCCCCCCCCCCCCCCCCCCCCCCCCCCCCCCCCCCCCCCCCCCCCCCCCCCCCCCCCCCCCCCCCCCCCCCCCCCCCCCCCCCCCCCCCCCCCCCCCCCCCCCCCCCCCCCCCCCCCCCCCCCCCCCCCCCCCCCCCCCCCCCCCCCCCCCCCCCCCCCCCCCCCCCCCCCCCCCCCCCCCCCCCCCCCCCCCCCCCCCCCCCCCCCCCCCCCCCCCCCCCCCCCCCCCCCCCCCCCCCCCCCCCCCCCCCCCCCCCCCCCCCCCCCCCCCCCCCCCCCCCCCCCCCCCCCCCCCCCCCCCCCCCCCCCCCCCCCCCCCCCCCCCCCCCCCCCCCCCCCCCCCCCCCCCCCCCCCCCCCCCCCCCCCCCCCCCCCCCCCCCCCCCCCCCCCCCCCCCCCCCCCCCCCCCCCCCCCCCCCCCCCCCCCCCCCCCCCCCCCCCCCCCCCCCCCCCCCCCCCCCCCCCCCCCCCCCCCCCCCCCCCCCCCCCCCCCCCCCCCCCCCCCCCCCCCCCCCCCCCCCCCCCCCCCCCCCCCCCCCCCCCCCCCCCCCCCCCCCCCCCCCCCCCCCCCCCCCCCCCCCCCCCCCCCCCCCCCCCCCCCCCCCCCCCCCCCCCCCCCCCCCCCCCCCCCCCCCCCCCCCCCCCCCCCCCCCCCCCCCCCCCCCCCCCCCCCCCCCCCCCCCCCCCCCCCCCCCCCCCCCCCCCCCCCCCCCCCCCCCCCCCCCCCCCCCCCCCCCCCCCCCCCCCCCCCCCCCCCCCCCCCCCCCCCCCCCCCCCCCCCCCCCCCCCCCCCCCCCCCCCCCCCCCCCCCCCCCCCCCCCCCCCCCCCCCCCCCCCCCCCCCCCCCCCCCCCCCCCCCCCCCCCCCCCCCCCCCCCCCCCCCCCCCCCCCCCCCCCCCCCCCCCCCCCCCCCCCCCCCCCCCCCCCCCCCCCCCCCCCCCCCCCCCCCCCCCCCCCCCCCCCCCCCCCCCCCCCCCCCCCCCCCCCCCCCCCCCCCCCCCCCCCCCCCCCCCCCCCCCCCCCCCCCCCCCCCCCCCCCCCCCCCCCCCCCCCCCCCCCCCCCCCCCCCCCCCCCCCCCCCCCCCCCCCCCCCCCCCCCCCCCCCCCCCCCCCCCCCCCCCCCCCCCCCCCCCCCCCCCCCCCCCCCCCCCCCCCCCCCCCCCCCCCCCCCCCCCCCCCCCCCCCCCCCCCCCCCCCCCCCCCCCCCCCCCCCCCCCCCCCCCCCCCCCCCCCCCCCCCCCCCCCCCCCCCCCCCCCCCCCCCCCCCCCCCCCCCCCCCCCCCCCCCCCCCCCCCCCCCCCCCCCCCCCCCCCCCCCCCCCCCCCCCCCCCCCCCCCCCCCCCCCCCCCCCCCCCCCCCCCCCCCCCCCCCCCCCCCCCCCCCCCCCCCCCCCCCCCCCCCCCCCCCCCCCCCCCCCCCCCCCCCCCCCCCCCCCCCCCCCCCCCCCCCCCCCCCCCCCCCCCCCCCCCCCCCCCCCCCCCCCCCCCCCCCCCCCCCCCCCCCCCCCCCCCCCCCCCCCCCCCCCCCCCCCCCCCCCCCCCCCCCCCCCCCCCCCCCCCCCCCCCCCCCCCCCCCCCCCCCCCCCCCCCCCCCCCCCCCCCCCCCCCCCCCCCCCCCCCCCCCCCCCCCCCCCCCCCCCCCCCCCCCCCCCCCCCCCCCCCCCCCCCCCCCCCCCCCCCCCCCCCCCCCCCCCCCCCCCCCCCCCCCCCCCCCCCCCCCCCCCCCCCCCCCCCCCCCCCCCCCCCCCCCCCCCCCCCCCCCCCCCCCCCCCCCCCCCCCCCCCCCCCCCCCCCCCCCCCCCCCCCCCCCCCCCCCCCCCCCCCCCCCCCCCCCCCCCCCCCCCCCCCCCCCCCCCCCCCCCCCCCCCCCCCCCCCCCCCCCCCCCCCCCCCCCCCCCCCCCCCCCCCCCCCCCCCCCCCCCCCCCCCCCCCCCCCCCCCCCCCCCCCCCCCCCCCCCCCCCCCCCCCCCCCCCCCCCCCCCCCCCCCCCCCCCCCCCCCCCCCCCCCCCCCCCCCCCCCCCCCCCCCCCCCCCCCCCCCCCCCCCCCCCCCCCCCCCCCCCCCCCCCCCCCCCCCCCCCCCCCCCCCCCCCCCCCCCCCCCCCCCCCCCCCCCCCCCCCCCCCCCCCCCCCCCCCCCCCCCCCCCCCCCCCCCCCCCCCCCCCCCCCCCCCCCCCCCCCCCCCCCCCCCCCCCCCCCCCCCCCCCCCCCCCCCCCCCCCCCCCCCCCCCCCCCCCCCCCCCCCCCCCCCCCCCCCCCCCCCCCCCCCCCCCCCCCCCCCCCCCCCCCCCCCCCCCCCCCCCCCCCCCCCCCCCCCCCCCCCCCCCCCCCCCCCCCCCCCCCCCCCCCCCCCCCCCCCCCCCCCCCCCCCCCCCCCCCCCCCCCCCCCCCCCCCCCCCCCCCCCCCCCCCCCCCCCCCCCCCCCCCCCCCCCCCCCCCCCCCCCCCCCCCCCCCCCCCCCCCCCCCCCCCCCCCCCCCCCCCCCCCCCCCCCCCCCCCCCCCCCCCCCCCCCCCCCCCCCCCCCCCCCCCCCCCCCCCCCCCCCCCCCCCCCCCCCCCCCCCCCCCCCCCCCCCCCCCCCCCCCCCCCCCCCCCCCCCCCCCCCCCCCCCCCCCCCCCCCCCCCCCCCCCCCCCCCCCCCCCCCCCCCCCCCCCCCCCCCCCCCCCCCCCCCCCCCCCCCCCCCCCCCCCCCCCCCCCCCCCCCCCCCCCCCCCCCCCCCCCCCCCCCCCCCCCCCCCCCCCCCCCCCCCCCCCCCCCCCCCCCCCCCCCCCCCCCCCCCCCCCCCCCCCCCCCCCCCCCCCCCCCCCCCCCCCCCCCCCCCCCCCCCCCCCCCCCCCCCCCCCCCCCCCCCCCCCCCCCCCCCCCCCCCCCCCCCCCCCCCCCCCCCCCCCCCCCCCCCCCCCCCCCCCCCCCCCCCCCCCCCCCCCCCCCCCCCCCCCCCCCCCCCCCCCCCCCCCCCCCCCCCCCCCCCCCCCCCCCCCCCCCCCCCCCCCCCCCCCCCCCCCCCCCCCCCCCCCCCCCCCCCCCCCCCCCCCCCCCCCCCCCCCCCCCCCCCCCCCCCCCCCCCCCCCCCCCCCCCCCCCCCCCCCCCCCCCCCCCCCCCCCCCCCCCCCCCCCCCCCCCCCCCCCCCCCCCCCCCCCCCCCCCCCCCCCCCCCCCCCCCCCCCCCCCCCCCCCCCCCCCCCCCCCCCCCCCCCCCCCCCCCCCCCCCCCCCCCCCCCCCCCCCCCCCCCCCCCCCCCCCCCCCCCCCCCCCCCCCCCCCCCCCCCCCCCCCCCCCCCCCCCCCCCCCCCCCCCCCCCCCCCCCCCCCCCCCCCCCCCCCCCCCCCCCCCCCCCCCCCCCCCCCCCCCCCCCCCCCCCCCCCCCCCCCCCCCCCCCCCCCCCCCCCCCCCCCCCCCCCCCCCCCCCCCCCCCCCCCCCCCCCCCCCCCCCCCCCCCCCCCCCCCCCCCCCCCCCCCCCCCCCCCCCCCCCCCCCCCCCCCCCCCCCCCCCCCCCCCCCCCCCCCCCCCCCCCCCCCCCCCCCCCCCCCCCCCCCCCCCCCCCCCCCCCCCCCCCCCCCCCCCCCCCCCCCCCCCCCCCCCCCCCCCCCCCCCCCCCCCCCCCCCCCCCCCCCCCCCCCCCCCCCCCCCCCCCCCCCCCCCCCCCCCCCCCCCCCCCCCCCCCCCCCCCCCCCTGCACCAAGTAGAGATACTACTTGTGCTTCCAAACATTCCTTAAACCAGTTTTTCCATGAGAGTCCATCATACCTACCTATGGATTGAGTAAGATCCTTCAAGTAAGTTGTCATCGGTGCATGCAATAAAAATTGCCCTCTAAATATGTATGATCTATTAATGTGGAGAAAATAAGCTTTATACGATCTTGTGATGTGGAAGAAATAAAAGCGACGGACTGCATAATAAAGGTTCATATCACAAGTGGCAATATAAAGTGACGTTCTTTTGCATTAAGATTTTGTGCATCCAACCATAAAAGCGCATGACAACCTCTGCTTCCCTCTGCGAAGGGCCTATCTTTTACTTTTATCTCCTACCTTATGCAAGAGTCATGGTGATCTTCACCTTTCCTTTTTACATTTTATCCTTTGGCAAGCACATTGTGTTGGAAAGATCCTGGTATATATATATCCAATTGGATGTAAGTTATCATGAACTATTATTGTTGACATTACCCTTGAGGTAAAAGGTTGGGAGGCGAATCTATAAGCCCCTATCTTTCTCTGTGTCCGATTAAAACTTTGAACCCATAAATATCACGTGAGTGTTAGCAATTGTGAAAGATTAAATGATAGTTGAGTATGTAGAGTTTGCTAAATCAAAGCTCTGACATAGA
Organism: Thinopyrum obtusiflorum; assembly: GCA_036873465.1. Classification (NCBI taxonomy): domain Eukaryota; kingdom Viridiplantae; phylum Streptophyta; class Magnoliopsida; order Poales; family Poaceae; genus Thinopyrum; species Thinopyrum obtusiflorum. The sequence goes on along the minus strand of JAAAWM010009385.1, from coordinate 2,348 downwards.
CCCTTCCTGAAAATAAGATGAATTGCAATTGTTTGATGACTGAGAATATAGTTTGTTAGTTTTCAAGAAAGTTTATGATCTATACTTTAACATGTGAATAGCTTATTACTTGATCATGAAAAGTTTTATGAAGATGAGCTACTGTTATGATACATAATCCCCCCCCCCCCCCCCCCCCCCCCCCCCCCCCCCCCCCCCCCCCCCCCCCCCCCCCCCCCCCCCCCCCCCCCCCCCCCCCCCCCCCCCCCCCCCCCCCCCCCCCCCCCCCCCCCCCCCCCCCCCCCCCCCCCCCCCCCCCCCCCCCCCCCCCCCCCCCCCCCCCCCCCCCCCCCCCCCCCCCCCCCCCCCCCCCCCCCCCCCCCCCCCCCCCCCCCCCCCCCCCCCCCCCCCCCCCCCCCCCCCCCCCCCCCCCCCCCCCCCCCCCCCCCCCCCCCCCCCCCCCCCCCCCCCCCCCCCCCCCCCCCCCCCCCCCCCCCCCCCCCCCCCCCCCCCCCCCCCCCCCCCCCCCCCCCCCCCCCCCCCCCCCCCCCCCCCCCCCCCCCCCCCCCCCCCCCCCCCCCCCCCCCCCCCCCCCCCCCCCCCCCCCCCCCCCCCCCCCCCCCCCCCCCCCCCCCCCCCCCCCCCCCCCCCCCCCCCCCCCCCCCCCCCCCCCCCCCCCCCCCCCCCCCCCCCCCCCCCCCCCCCCCCCCCCCCCCCCCCCCCCCCCCCCCCCCCCCCCCCCCCCCCCCCCCCCCCCCCCCCCCCCCCCCCCCCCCCCCCCCCCCCCCCCCCCCCCCCCCCCCCCCCCCCCCCCCCCCCCCCCCCCCCCCCCCCCCCCCCCCCCCCCCCCCCCCCCCCCCCCCCCCCCCCCCCCCCCCCCCCCCCCCCCCCCCCCCCCCCCCCCCCCCCCCCCCCCCCCCCCCCCCCCCCCCCCCCCCCCCCCCCCCCCCCCCCCCCCCCCCCCCCCCCCCCCCCCCCCCCCCCCCCCCCCCCCCCCCCCCCCCCCCCCCCCCCCCCCCCCCCCCCCCCCCCCCCCCCCCCCCCCCCCCCCCCCCCCCCCCCCCCCCCCCCCCCCCCCCCCCCCCCCCCCCCCCCCCCCCCCCCCCCCCCCCCCCCCCCCCCCCCCCCCCCCCCCCCCCCCCCCCCCCCCCCCCCCCCCCCCCCCCCCCCCCCCCCCCCCCCCCCCCCCCCCCCCCCCCCCCCCCCCCCCCCCCCCCCCCCCCCCCCCCCCCCCCCCCCCCCCCCCCCCCCCCCCCCCCCCCCCCCCCCCCCCCCCCCCCCCCCCCCCCCCCCCCCCCCCCCCCCCCCCCCCCCCCCCCCCCCCCCCCCCCCCCCCCCCCCCCCCCCCCCCCCCCCCCCCCCCCCCCCCCCCCCCCCCCCCCCCCCCCCCCCCCCCCCCCCCCCCCCCCCCCCCCCCCCCCCCCCCCCCCCCCCCCCCCCCCCCCCCCCCCCCCCCCCCCCCCCCCCCCCCCCCCCCCCCCCCCCCCCCCCCCCCCCCCCCCCCCCCCCCCCCCCCCCCCCCCCCCCCCCCCCCCCCCCCCCCCCCCCCCCCCCCCCCCCCCCCCCCCCCCCCCCCCCCCCCCCCCCCCCCCCCCCCCCCCCCCCCCCCCCCCCCCCCCCCCCCCCCCCCCCCCCCCCCCCCCCCCCCCCCCCCCCCCCCCCCCCCCCCCCCCCCCCCCCCCCCCCCCCCCCCCCCCCCCCCCCCCCCCCCCCCCCCCCCCCCCCCCCCCCCCCCCCCCCCCCCCCCCCCCCCCCCCCCCCCCCCCCCCCCCCCCCCCCCCCCCCCCCCCCCCCCCCCCCCCCCCCCCCCCCCCCCCCCCCCCAATACAATTCTAGCATGAATAATAAACATTTATCATGATATAAGGAAATATAACAACTTTATTATTGCCTCTAGGGCATACTAGATTACACAGTGATGATTCTAACACCCATGGAGTCTTGGTGCTGATCATGTTTTGCTCATGAGAGAGGCTTAGTCAATGGGTCTGCAATATTCAGATCCGTATGTATCTTGCAAATCTCTATGTCTCTCTCCTTGACTTGATCGCGGATGGAATTGAAGCGTCTCTTGATGTGCTTGGTTCTCTTGTGAAATCTGAATTCCTTTGCCAAGGCAATTGCACCAGTATTGTCACAAAAGATTTTCATTGGACCCGATGCACTAGGTATGACACCTAGATCGGATATGAACTCCTTCATCCAGACTCCTTCATTTGCTACTTCCGAAACAGCTATGTACTCCGCTTCACACGTAGATCCCGCCATGACGCTCTGTTTAGAACTGCATCAACTGACAGCTCCACCATTTAATACAAATACGTATCCGGTTTGTGACTTAGAGTCATCCGGATCAGTGTCAAAGCTTG
>JAAAWM010009384.1:0-22635 GCA_036873465.1 Thinopyrum obtusiflorum | reverse complement strand
AATTAAGTGAAGAAGGGGGGCGGTGGCGGTGGCGGTGGCGAAAGGGCGGTGGCGAAAGGAGGGGGCGAGGAAGGGGTGGGAGAGGGTGTCGCGGTAGAGCGCGAGACGGGGCGGCAGACGACGGCGTCACGGAGAGGGGAGGCGAGGACAACACATTTATAACCCTCGCCGTCCCCTCTCGATCCCTAAAAAAACACCGCGCGCATCGCCGCCCCCCTCGCCGCCCCTCTCCGTATAAACAAATTGTCCGAACAGAGCTTGGAGTAGAGTGGCTAGGGTTTGGCCAGGGATGCGGATGGAGACGAATATATGTGGGGTCGGGATGGCCCATGTGCAGGGCGGGGGGTGCTGGCCACACTCTTTTTTCTTTTCTTTTTCATTTCATTTCATTTTTTCTTTTCCTGTTTTTATCCTTTTCATCTTTAAAACAATTCAGTATATCAAAATATAGCAATGAAAAAAGATATTTGAGAAATCATAAAATGTATGTGAATTCAAAAAAATGAATCATAAAATGTTCATGGATACAAAAACATTGTGATTTTGCAAAAAAAAAGGTTTTCAAAAAATGTTGATGATTTTGTGGAAAAAACAGGAATAAAAACATATTGTGTATTCAAAAAATGTTTAGGGATTTCAGAATAGTTCACGTATTTAATTTTTTCACTGATTCATGACATATTCGTGAATTTAAAAATTATTCGTGTATTTCAAAAAATTGATTTTATTAGACACAAAAAATTCTTTCACGTATTTTCACGTATTTAATTTTAAAAATTCTTTCTTTTTTTCTTCTTCCTTTTTTTTCTTCTTTCTTTTTTTCTTCTGTTGTTTTCTTCCTTTTTCTTTTTTTCTTCCTTTTTCCTTTTTTCTTCCTTTTTCTTGTTTTTCTTCTGTTTTTCTTTTGTTTTCTTCTTCCTTCTTTCTTCTTCTTCCTTTTTCCTTTTTCTTTCTTCCCCCCCCCCCCCCCCCCCCCCCCCCCCCCCCCCCCCCCCCCCCCCCCCCCCCCCCCCCCCCCCCCCCCCCCCCCCCCCCCCCCCCCCCCCCCCCCCCCCCCCCCCCCCCCCCCCCCCCCCCCCCCCCCCCCCCCCCCCCCCCCCCCCCCCCCCCCCCCCCCCCCCCCCCCCCCCCCCCCCCCCCCCCCCCCCCCCCCCCCCCCCCCCCCCCCCCCCCCCCCCCCCCCCCCCCCCCCCCCCCCCCCCCCCCCCCCCCCCCCCCCCCCCCCCCCCCCCCCCCCCCCCCCCCCCCCCCCCCCCCCCCCCCCCCCCCCCCCCCCCCCCCCCCCCCCCCCCCCCCCCCCCCCCCCCCCCCCCCCCCCCCCCCCCCCCCCCCCCCCCCCCCCCCCCCCCCCCCCCCCCCCCCCCCCCCCCCCCCCCCCCCCCCCCCCCCCCCCCCCCCCCCCCCCCCCCCCCCCCCCCCCCCCCCCCCCCCCCCCCCCCCCCCCCCCCCCCCCCCCCCCCCCCCCCCCCCCCCCCCCCCCCCCCCCCCCCCCCCCCCCCCCCCCCCCCCCCCCCCCCCCCCCCCCCCCCCCCCCCCCCCCCCCCCCCCCCCCCCCCCCCCCCCCCCCCCCCCCCCCCCCCCCCCCCCCCCCCCCCCCCCCCCCCCCCCCCCCCCCCCCCCCCCCCCCCCCCCCCCCCCCCCCCCCCCCCCCCCCCCCCCCCCCCCCCCCCCCCCCCCCCCCCCCCCCCCCCCCCCCCCCCCCCCCCCCCCCCCCCCCCCCCCCCCCCCCCCCCCCCCCCCCCCCCCCCCCCCCCCCCCCCCCCCCCCCCCCCCCCCCCCCCCCCCCCCCCCCCCCCCCCCCCCCCCCCCCCCCCCCCCCCCCCCCCCCCCCCCCCCCCCCCCCCCCCCCCCCCCCCCCCCCCCCCCCCCCCCCCCCCCCCCCCCCCCCCCCCCCCCCCCCCCCCCCCCCCCCCCCCCCCCCCCCCCCCCCCCCCCCCCCCCCCCCCCCCCCCCCCCCCCCCCCCCCCCCCCCCCCCCCCCCCCCCCCCCCCCCCCCCCCCCCCCCCCCCCCCCCCCCCCCCCCCCCCCCCCCCCCCCCCCCCCCCCCCCCCCCCCCCCCCCCCCCCCCCCCCCCCCCCCCCCCCCCCCCCCCCCCCCCCCCCCCCCCCCCCCCCCCCCCCCCCCCCCCCCCCCCCCCCCCCCCCCCCCCCCCCCCCCCCCCCCCCCCCCCCCCCCCCCCCCCCCCCCCCCCCCCCCCCCCCCCCCCCCCCCCCCCCCCCCCCCCCCCCCCCCCCCCCCCCCCCCCCCCCCCCCCCCCCCCCCCCCCCCCCCCCCCCCCCCCCCCCCCCCCCCCCCCCCCCCCCCCCCCCCCCCCCCCCCCCCCCCCCCCCCCCCCCCCCCCCCCCCCCCCCCCCCCCCCCCCCCCCCCCCCCCCCCCCCCCCCCCCCCCCCCCCCCCCCCCCCCCCCCCCCCCCCCCCCCCCCCCCCCCCCCCCCCCCCCCCCCCCCCCCCCCCCCCCCCCCCCCCCCCCCCCCCCCCCCCCCCCCCCCCCCCCCCCCCCCCCCCCCCCCCCCCCCCCCCCCCCCCCCCCCCCCCCCCCCCCCCCCCCCCCCCCCCCCCCCCCCCCCCCCCCCCCCCCCCCCCCCCCCCCCCCCCCCCCCCCCCCCCCCCCCCCCCCCCCCCCCCCCCCCCCCCCCCCCCCCCCCCCCCCCCCCCCCCCCCCCCCCCCCCCCCCCCCCCCCCCCCCCCCCCCCCCCCCCCCCCCCCCCCCCCCCCCCCCCCCCCCCCCCCCCCCCCCCCCCCCCCCCCCCCCCCCCCCCCCCCCCCCCCCCCCCCCCCCCCCCCCCCCCCCCCCCCCCCCCCCCCCCCCCCCCCCCCCCCCCCCCCCCCCCCCCCCCCCCCCCCCCCCCCCCCCCCCCCCCCCCCCCCCCCCCCCCCCCCCCCCCCCCCCCCCCCCCCCCCCCCCCCCCCCCCCCCCCCCCCCCCCCCCCCCCCCCCCCCCCCCCCCCCCCCCCCCCCCCCCCCCCCCCCCCCCCCCCCCCCCCCCCCCCCCCCCCCCCCCCCCCCCCCCCCCCCCCCCCCCCCCCCCCCCCCCCCCCCCCCCCCCCCCCCCCCCCCCCCCCCCCCCCCCCCCCCCCCCCCCCCCCCCCCCCCCCCCCCCCCCCCCCCCCCCCCCCCCCCCCCCCCCCCCCCCCCCCCCCCCCCCCCCCCCCCCCCCCCCCCCCCCCCCCCCCCCCCCCCCCCCCCCCCCCCCCCCCCCCCCCCCCCCCCCCCCCCCCCCCCCCCCCCCCCCCCCCCCCCCCCCCCCCCCCCCCCCCCCCCCCCCCCCCCCCCCCCCCCCCCCCCCCCCCCCCCCCCCCCCCCCCCCCCCCCCCCCCCCCCCCCCCCCCCCCCCCCCCCCCCCCCCCCCCCCCCCCCCCCCCCCCCCCCCCCCCCCCCCCCCCCCCCCCCCCCCCCCCCCCCCCCCCCCCCCCCCCCCCCCCCCCCCCCCCCCCCCCCCCCCCCCCCCCCCCCCCCCCCCCCCCCCCCCCCCCCCCCCCCCCCCCCCCCCCCCCCCCCCCCCCCCCCCCCCCCCCCCCCCCCCCCCCCCCCCCCCCCCCCCCCCCCCCCCCCCCCCCCCCCCCCCCCCCCCCCCCCCCCCCCCCCCCCCCCCCCCCCCCCCCCCCCCCCCCCCCCCCCCCCCCCCCCCCCCCCCCCCCCCCCCCCCCCCCCCCCCCCCCCCCCCCCCCCCCCCCCCCCCCCCCCCCCCCCCCCCCCCCCCCCCCCCCCCCCCCCCCCCCCCCCCCCCCCCCCCCCCCCCCCCCCCCCCCCCCCCCCCCCCCCCCCCCCCCCCCCCCCCCCCCCCCCCCCCCCCCCCCCCCCCCCCCCCCCCCCCCCCCCCCCCCCCCCCCCCCCCCCCCCCCCCCCCCCCCCCCCCCCCCCCCCCCCCCCCCCCCCCCCCCCCCCCCCCCCCCCCCCCCCCCCCCCCCCCCCCCCCCCCCCCCCCCCCCCCCCCCCCCCCCCCCCCCCCCCCCCCCCCCCCCCCCCCCCCCCCCCCCCCCCCCCCCCCCCCCCCCCCCCCCCCCCCCCCCCCCCCCCCCCCCCCCCCCCCCCCCCCCCCCCCCCCCCCCCCCCCCCCCCCCCCCCCCCCCCCCCCCCCCCCCCCCCCCCCCCCCCCCCCCCCCCCCCCCCCCCCCCCCCCCCCCCCCCCCCCCCCCCCCCCCCCCCCCCCCCCCCCCCCCCCCCCCCCCCCCCCCCCCCCCCCCCCCCCCCCCCCCCCCCCCCCCCCCCCCCCCCCCCCCCCCCCCCCCCCCCCCCCCCCCCCCCCCCCCCCCCCCCCCCCCCCCCCCCCCCCCCCCCCCCCCCCCCCCCCCCCCCCCCCCCCCCCCCCCCCCCCCCCCCCCCCCCCCCCCCCCCCCCCCCCCCCCCCCCCCCCCCCCCCCCCCCCCCCCCCCCCCCCCCCCCCCCCCCCCCCCCCCCCCCCCCCCCCCCCCCCCCCCCCCCCCCCCCCCCCCCCCCCCCCCCCCCCCCCCCCCCCCCCCCCCCCCCCCCCCCCCCCCCCCCCCCCCCCCCCCCCCCCCCCCCCCCCCCCCCCCCCCCCCCCCCCCCCCCCCCCCCCCCCCCCCCCCCCCCCCCCCCCCCCCCCCCCCCCCCCCCCCCCCCCCCCCCCCCCCCCCCCCCCCCCCCCCCCCCCCCCCCCCCCCCCCCCCCCCCCCCCCCCCCCCCCCCCCCCCCCCCCCCCCCCCCCCCCCCCCCCCCCCCCCCCCCCCCCCCCCCCCCCCCCCCCCCCCCCCCCCCCCCCCCCCCCCCCCCCCCCCCCCCCCCCCCCCCCCCCCCCCCCCCCCCCCCCCCCCCCCCCCCCCCCCCCCCCCCCCCCCCCCCCCCCCCCCCCCCCCCCCCCCCCCCCCCCCCCCCCCCCCCCCCCCCCCCCCCCCCCCCCCCCCCCCCCCCCCCCCCCCCCCCCCCCCCCCCCCCCCCCCCCCCCCCCCCCCCCCCCCCCCCCCCCCCCCCCCCCCCCCCCCCCCCCCCCCCCCCCCCCCCCCCCCCCCCCCCCCCCCCCCCCCCCCCCCCCCCCCCCCCCCCCCCCCCCCCCCCCCCCCCCCCCCCCCCCCCCCCCCCCCCCCCCCCCCCCCCCCCCCCCCCCCCCCCCCCCCCCCCCCCCCCCCCCCCCCCCCCCCCCCCCCCCCCCCCCCCCCCCCCCCCCCCCCCCCCCCCCCCCCCCCCCCCCCCCCCCCCCCCCCCCCCCCCCCCCCCCCCCCCCCCCCCCCCCCCCCCCCCCCCCCCCCCCCCCCCCCCCCCCCCCCCCCCCCCCCCCCCCCCCCCCCCCCCCCCCCCCCCCCCCCCCCCCCCCCCCCCCCCCCCCCCCCCCCCCCCCCCCCCCCCCCCCCCCCCCCCCCCCCCCCCCCCCCCCCCCCCCCCCCCCCCCCCCCCCCCCCCCCCCCCCCCCCCCCCCCCCCCCCCCCCCCCCCCCCCCCCCCCCCCCCCCCCCCCCCCCCCCCCCCCCCCCCCCCCCCCCCCCCCCCCCCCCCCCCCCCCCCCCCCCCCCCCCCCCCCCCCCCCCCCCCCCCCCCCCCCCCCCCCCCCCCCCCCCCCCCCCCCCCCCCCCCCCCCCCCCCCCCCCCCCCCCCCCCCCCCCCCCCCCCCCCCCCCCCCCCCCCCCCCCCCCCCCCCCCCCCCCCCCCCCCCCCCCCCCCCCCCCCCCCCCCCCCCCCCCCCCCCCCCCCCCCCCCCCCCCCCCCCCCCCCCCCCCCCCCCCCCCCCCCCCCCCCCCCCCCCCCCCCCCCCCCCCCCCCCCCCCCCCCCCCCCCCCCCCCCCCCCCCCCCCCCCCCCCCCCCCCCCCCCCCCCCCCCCCCCCCCCCCCCCCCCCCCCCCCCCCCCCCCCCCCCCCCCCCCCCCCCCCCCCCCCCCCCCCCCCCCCCCCCCCCCCCCCCCCCCCCCCCCCCCCCCCCCCCCCCCCCCCCCCCCCCCCCCCCCCCCCCCCCCCCCCCCCCCCCCCCCCCCCCCCCCCCCCCCCCCCCCCCCCCCCCCCCCCCCCCCCCCCCCCCCCCCCCCCCCCCCCCCCCCCCCCCCCCCCCCCCCCCCCCCCCCCCCCCCCCCCCCCCCCCCCCCCCCCCCCCCCCCCCCCCCCCCCCCCCCCCCCCCCCCCCCCCCCCCCCCCCCCCCCCCCCCCCCCCCCCCCCCCCCCCCCCCCCCCCCCCCCCCCCCCCCCCCCCCCCCCCCCCCCCCCCCCCCCCCCCCCCCCCCCCCCCCCCCCCCCCCCCCCCCCCCCCCCCCCCCCCCCCCCCCCCCCCCCCCCCCCCCCCCCCCCCCCCCCCCCCCCCCCCCCCCCCCCCCCCCCCCCCCCCCCCCCCCCCCCCCCCCCCCCCCCCCCCCCCCCCCCCCCCCCCCCCCCCCCCCCCCCCCCCCCCCCCCCCCCCCCCCCCCCCCCCCCCCCCCCCCCCCCCCCCCCCCCCCCCCCCCCCCCCCCCCCCCCCCCCCCCCCCCCCCCCCCCCCCCCCCCCCCCCCCCCCCCCCCCCCCCCCCCCCCCCCCCCCCCCCCCCCCCCCCCCCCCCCCCCCCCCCCCCCCCCCCCCCCCCCCCCCCCCCCCCCCCCCCCCCCCCCCCCCCCCCCCCCCCCCCCCCCCCCCCCCCCCCCCCCCCCCCCCCCCCCCCCCCCCCCCCCCCCCCCCCCCCCCCCCCCCCCCCCCCCCCCCCCCCCCCCCCCCCCCCCCCCCCCCCCCCCCCCCCCCCCCCCCCCCCCCCCCCCCCCCCCCCCCCCCCCCCCCCCCCCCCCCCCCCCCCCCCCCCCCCCCCCCCCCCCCCCCCCCCCCCCCCCCCCCCCCCCCCCCCCCCCCCCCCCCCCCCCCCCCCCCCCCCCCCCCCCCCCCCCCCCCCCCCCCCCCCCCCCCCCCCCCCCCCCCCCCCCCCCCCCCCCCCCCCCCCCCCCCCCCCCCCCCCCCCCCCCCCCCCCCCCCCCCCCCCCCCCCCCCCCCCCCCCCCCCCCCCCCCCCCCCCCCCCCCCCCCCCCCCCCCCCCCCCCCCCCCCCCCCCCCCCCCCCCCCCCCCCCCCCCCCCCCCCCCCCCCCCCCCCCCCCCCCCCCCCCCCCCCCCCCCCCCCCCCCCCCCCCCCCCCCCCCCCCCCCCCCCCCCCCCCCCCCCCCCCCCCCCCCCCCCCCCCCCCCCCCCCCCCCCCCCCCCCCCCCCCCCCCCCCCCCCCCCCCCCCCCCCCCCCCCCCCCCCCCCCCCCCCCCCCCCCCCCCCCCCCCCCCCCCCCCCCCCCCCCCCCCCCCCCCCCCCCCCCCCCCCCCCCCCCCCCCCCCCCCCCCCCCCCCCCCCCCCCCCCCCCCCCCCCCCCCCCCCCCCCCCCCCCCCCCCCCCCCCCCCCCCCCCCCCCCCCCCCCCCCCCCCCCCCCCCCCCCCCCCCCCCCCCCCCCCCCCCCCCCCCCCCCCCCCCCCCCCCCCCCCCCCCCCCCCCCCCCCCCCCCCCCCCCCCCCCCCCCCCCCCCCCCCCCCCCCCCCCCCCCCCCCCCCCCCCCCCCCCCCCCCCCCCCCCCCCCCCCCCCCCCCCCCCCCCCCCCCCCCCCCCCCCCCCCCCCCCCCCCCCCCCCCCCCCCCCCCCCCCCCCCCCCCCCCCCCCCCCCCCCCCCCCCCCCCCCCCCCCCCCCCCCCCCCCCCCCCCCCCCCCCCCCCCCCCCCCCCCCCCCCCCCCCCCCCCCCCCCCCCCCCCCCCCCCCCCCCCCCCCCCCCCCCCCCCCCCCCCCCCCCCCCCCCCCCCCCCCCCCCCCCCCCCCCCCCCCCCCCCCCCCCCCCCCCCCCCCCCCCCCCCCCCCCCCCCCCCCCCCCCCCCCCCCCCCCCCCCCCCCCCCCCCCCCCCCCCCCCCCCCCCCCCCCCCCCCCCCCCCCCCCCCCCCCCCCCCCCCCCCCCCCCCCCCCCCCCCCCCCCCCCCCCCCCCCCCCCCCCCCCCCCCCCCCCCCCCCCCCCCCCCCCCCCCCCCCCCCCCCCCCCCCCCCCCCCCCCCCCCCCCCCCCCCCCCCCCCCCCCCCCCCCCCCCCCCCCCCCCCCCCCCCCCCCCCCCCCCCCCCCCCCCCCCCCCCCCCCCCCCCCCCCCCCCCCCCCCCCCCCCCCCCCCCCCCCCCCCCCCCCCCCCCCCCCCCCCCCCCCCCCCCCCCCCCCCCCCCCCCCCCCCCCCCCCCCCCCCCCCCCCCCCCCCCCCCCCCCCCCCCCCCCCCCCCCCCCCCCCCCCCCCCCCCCCCCCCCCCCCCCCCCCCCCCCCCCCCCCCCCCCCCCCCCCCCCCCCCCCCCCCCCCCCCCCCCCCCCCCCCCCCCCCCCCCCCCCCCCCCCCCCCCCCCCCCCCCCCCCCCCCCCCCCCCCCCCCCCCCCCCCCCCCCCCCCCCCCCCCCCCCCCCCCCCCCCCCCCCCCCCCCCCCCCCCCCCCCCCCCCCCCCCCCCCCCCCCCCCCCCCCCCCCCCCCCCCCCCCCCCCCCCCCCCCCCCCCCCCCCCCCCCCCCCCCCCCCCCCCCCCCCCCCCCCCCCCCCCCCCCCCCCCCCCCCCCCCCCCCCCCCCCCCCCCCCCCCCCCCCCCCCCCCCCCCCCCCCCCCCCCCCCCCCCCCCCCCCCCCCCCCCCCCCCCCCCCCCCCCCCCCCCCCCCCCCCCCCCCCCCCCCCCCCCCCCCCCCCCCCCCCCCCCCCCCCCCCCCCCCCCCCCCCCCCCCCCCCCCCCCCCCCCCCCCCCCCCCCCCCCCCCCCCCCCCCCCCCCCCCCCCCCCCCCCCCCCCCCCCCCCCCCCCCCCCCCCCCCCCCCCCCCCCCCCCCCCCCCCCCCCCCCCCCCCCCCCCCCCCCCCCCCCCCCCCCCCCCCCCCCCCCCCCCCCCCCCCCCCCCCCCCCCCCCCCCCCCCCCCCCCCCCCCCCCCCCCCCCCCCCCCCCCCCCCCCCCCCCCCCCCCCCCCCCCCCCCCCCCCCCCCCCCCCCCCCCCCCCCCCCCCCCCCCCCCCCCCCCCCCCCCCCCCCCCCCCCCCCCCCCCCCCCCCCCCCCCCCCCCCCCCCCCCCCCCCCCCCCCCCCCCCCCCCCCCCCCCCCCCCCCCCCCCCCCCCCCCCCCCCCCCCCCCCCCCCCCCCCCCCCCCCCCCCCCCCCCCCCCCCCCCCCCCCCCCCCCCCCCCCCCCCCCCCCCCCCCCCCCCCCCCCCCCCCCCCCCCCCCCCCCCCCCCCCCCCCCCCCCCCCCCCCCCCCCCCCCCCCCCCCCCCCCCCCCCCCCCCCCCCCCCCCCCCCCCCCCCCCCCCCCCCCCCCCCCCCCCCCCCCCCCCCCCCCCCCCCCCCCCCCCCCCCCCCCCCCCCCCCCCCCCCCCCCCCCCCCCCCCCCCCCCCCCCCCCCCCCCCCCCCCCCCCCCCCCCCCCCCCCCCCCCCCCCCCCCCCCCCCCCCCCCCCCCCCCCCCCCCCCCCCCCCCCCCCCCCCCCCCCCCCCCCCCCCCCCCCCCCCCCCCCCCCCCCCCCCCCCCCCCCCCCCCCCCCCCCCCCCCCCCCCCCCCCCCCCCCCCCCCCCCCCCCCCCCCCCCCCCCCCCCCCCCCCCCCCCCCCCCCCCCCCCCCCCCCCCCCCCCCCCCCCCCCCCCCCCCCCCCCCCCCCCCCCCCCCCCCCCCCCCCCCCCCCCCCCCCCCCCCCCCCCCCCCCCCCCCCCCCCCCCCCCCCCCCCCCCCCCCCCCCCCCCCCCCCCCCCCCCCCCCCCCCCCCCCCCCCCCCCCCCCCCCCCCCCCCCCCCCCCCCCCCCCCCCCCCCCCCCCCCCCCCCCCCCCCCCCCCCCCCCCCCCCCCCCCCCCCCCCCCCCCCCCCCCCCCCCCCCCCCCCCCCCCCCCCCCCCCCCCCCCCCCCCCCCCCCCCCCCCCCCCCCCCCCCCCCCCCCCCCCCCCCCCCCCCCCCCCCCCCCCCCCCCCCCCCCCCCCCCCCCCCCCCCCCCCCCCCCCCCCCCCCCCCCCCCCCCCCCCCCCCCCCCCCCCCCCCCCCCCCCCCCCCCCCCCCCCCCCCCCCCCCCCCCCCCCCCCCCCCCCCCCCCCCCCCCCCCCCCCCCCCCCCCCCCCCCCCCCCCCCCCCCCCCCCCCCCCCCCCCCCCCCCCCCCCCCCCCCCCCCCCCCCCCCCCCCCCCCCCCCCCCCCCCCCCCCCCCCCCCCCCCCCCCCCCCCCCCCCCCCCCCCCCCCCCCCCCCCCCCCCCCCCCCCCCCCCCCCCCCCCCCCCCCCCCCCCCCCCCCCCCCCCCCCCCCCCCCCCCCCCCCCCCCCCCCCCCCCCCCCCCCCCCCCCCCCCCCCCCCCCCCCCCCCCCCCCCCCCCCCCCCCCCCCCCCCCCCCCCCCCCCCCCCCCCCCCCCCCCCCCCCCCCCCCCCCCCCCCCCCCCCCCCCCCCCCCCCCCCCCCCCCCCCCCCCCCCCCCCCCCCCCCCCCCCCCCCCCCCCCCCCCCCCCCCCCCCCCCCCCCCCCCCCCCCCCCCCCCCCCCCCCCCCCCCCCCCCCCCCCCCCCCCCCCCCCCCCCCCCCCCCCCCCCCCCCCCCCCCCCCCCCCCCCCCCCCCCCCCCCCCCCCCCCCCCCCCCCCCCCCCCCCCCCCCCCCCCCCCCCCCCCCCCCCCCCCCCCCCCCCCCCCCCCCCCCCCCCCCCCCCCCCCCCCCCCCCCCCCCCCCCCCCCCCCCCCCCCCCCCCCCCCCCCCCCCCCCCCCCCCCCCCCCCCCCCCCCCCCCCCCCCCCCCCCCCCCCCCCCCCCCCCCCCCCCCCCCCCCCCCCCCCCCCCCCCCCCCCCCCCCCCCCCCCCCCCCCCCCCCCCCCCCCCCCCCCCCCCCCCCCCCCCCCCCCCCCCCCCCCCCCCCCCCCCCCCCCCCAAGAGAGAAGACAAGGTAATATGGGCTCTTTGTCAGATCAATCAATAATGCATATAAGAGCCACTCAATATTTTAATTATGGTCTTCTCCTCTCGCCCCCATAGAAAAGAAACAAATAAAACTATTTACACGGGAAAGCTCCCGACAAGCAAAAGAAGAACGAGAAATCTTTTTGGGTTTTCTTTTTAATTACTACTACTACAACATGGAAGTAAAATAATTAAAAGCTACAACTATTTTTTTGTTTTTCTTAAGGTTTATTAAACATACAAGAAGAAAGCATAAAACAGAAAATAAACTAGCATGGATGATACAATGAAAAAGTATGAGCACCCACAACTAGTAATGAGTGTGTGAACATGAATGTAATGTTGGTGAGAAATATGTACTCCCCCAAGCTTAGGCTTTTGGCCTAAGTTGGTATATGGCCATGGCTGGCCTGGCGGATATCCATAGTAATAGTTGGGGTCGTACTGAGAAGAAGCCTTGGATTGCCACTGGTTGGCAATCACCTCGGATCCCACTGGTAATCAGACTGTCGTGGAGGATCAAATTGTGGTTCCGGCTCGGGCTCTGTAGCTGATGTAGGGTTCCGGTAGGCATGAATGGCCTCCAACGAAACAAGGTACTTGCCTGCTGATAAATCAAACAAGGAAGGAGCAGGCAAGATAATAGTCTCAAGATGATTTTTACTAAATATTAATTTGTACTTAAGCTCCTTTTCCCTATTCTTAACAATAAAGTCATGTGCTACCATACTCTTATAATCTAGAAAAACAGGAGGCAGCAACTTCTCTTCCTTCTCATAATGCCTAATAGGTATATTAAAATATGCAGCGAGGCGTGAGGCGAAGATGCCTCCAAGGACGGGGCCCTTAGTACGGTTAAGATTTAACCGCTTTCCAACAATAGCGCCCATACTAAATGTGTCATCAGGGAACAAGGCATGGCACAAATAACAATATCAGGGGCACTAAGGTTGCCACAGTTTCCGCGCCCAATTAAGCATCTACTAGCAAATATAGCAAAGTAACATAGAACAGGATAGTGTATGCTAGTGATTCGTGTGTCGGAAACCTTCCTTGTTTCCCCTACAACAATGGTATCAATAAACCCATCCACATCATCACGATGTGGTTCCTCTACACTGCCCTCAAAAGGGATCAAACAAATCTGACAAAAATCATAAAGTGACATCTCCTTATGCTCATCATATAAATAATATTCCACCGAAGGTGGTGAGCTCCTAGCATGGAAATGAAAGTTTTGCACAAAGATATTGGTGAGTAAGAGATACTGTTCGCGTTGGTCGTGGAGGAAGGCGGTGAGGCCTGCATTCTCAGCCAATTCATAGAATCATCATAAATCCCGGCTGCTCTCAAGAAATTATCACAAGGCCATTCACATGGCCGAACTTCCGCGGTGCGAGGGAGATTATATTTGGGCCTCTTATCCTCCTCACTTTGCTTATCCTTCGAGCTTCGGCTCGATGAGCCCCTCAAAAATCTCTTCATCTTTTTCTAAAAATTTCTGAAATTTTTAGTAACTTCAAAATTTAGTAACTTCAAAATAAAAGTGAACCAAACTCAAAAAATTGATAGAAACTACTCCTACAAGTGCCTAGAGGATATATCATGGATTAAAACTACTTTTGACCACATAAATTTGACATGCAAGCTGAAGAACAGGGTCACCTAAGCAGCAAAAAAATTTCAATGAATAAAGCACTAGAACAAAAACTAATTGGACCATTGGAGGAGTCACATACCAAAGAACAATCCCCCAAAGCAGTTTTGTGAATAGAGCTTCGAGCAAGGAGATCGAAAATGGCAGCAAGATGAGCTTGGACTCGGGTTTGAGATGGCTAGTGATATTTTTGGGAGGAAGAAGGAGTGTGTGGTAGCTAGAATAAGTAGAGGGGAGCCACCATGGGCCCACCAGGCAGGGGGGTGCGCCCAGGGGGTGGGTGCGCCCTGGACCCTCGTGGCCAGGTGCTTGCTCCCCTGCTGTGTTTTCAGTGCCAGATATTCTCAAATATTCTAGAAAAAATCATATTTAATTTTTAGGGCATTTGGAGAACTTTTATTTTCGGGGTATTTTTTATTGCATTGATAATTCAGAAAACAGACAGAAAAATACTATTTTTGCTTTATTTAGTATAAATAATAGAAAGTAATATCCCCCCCCCCCCCCCCCCCCCCCCCCCCCCCCCCCCCCCCCCCCCCCCCCCCCCCCCCCCCCCCCCCCCCCCCCCCCCCCCCCCCCCCCCCCCCCCCCCCCCCCCCCCCCCCCCCCCCCCCCCCCCCCCCCCCCCCCCCCCCCCCCCCCCCCCCCCCCCCCCCCCCCCCCCCCCCCCCCCCCCCCCCCCCCCCCCCCCCCCCCCCCCCCCCCCCCCCCCCCCCCCCCCCCCCCCCCCCCCCCCCCCCCCCCCCCCCCCCCCCCCCCCCCCCCCCCCCCCCCCCCCCCCCCCCCCCCCCCCCCCCCCCCCCCCCCCCCCCCCCCCCCCCCCCCCCCCCCCCCCCCCCCCCCCCCCCCCCCCCCCCCCCCCCCCCCCCCCCCCCCCCCCCCCCCCCCCCCCCCCCCCCCCCCCCCCCCCCCCCCCCCCCCCCCCCCCCCCCCCCCCCCCCCCCCCCCCCCCCCCCCCCCCCCCCCCCCCCCCCCCAGTGTGTCGTATGCTCATTACCATTAACATGCAAAGTGACATTGCCTTTGGTGCAATCAATAACAGCCCTTGCAGTATTCAAAAAGGGTCTTCCAAGACTAATAGACATACTATCGTCCTCGGGAATATCAAGAGTAACAAAGTCTGTTAAAATAGTAACGTTTGCAACCACAACAGGCACATCCTCACAAATATCGACAGGTATAGCAGTTGATTTATCAGCCATTTGCAAAGATATTTCAGTAGGTGTCAACTTATTCAAATAAAGTCTACTATATAAAGAGAGAGGCATAACACTAACACCGGCTCCAAGATCACATAAAGCAGTTTTAACATAGTTCATTTTAATGGAGCATGGTATAGTTGGTACTCCTGGATCTCCAAGTTTCTTAGGTATTCCACCCTTAAAAGTATAATTAGAAAGCATGGTGGAAATTCTAGCTTCTGGTATCTTTCTCTTATTTGTAACAATATCCTTCATATACTTAGCATAAGGATTCATTTTAAGCAAATCAGTCAAACGCATACCCAAAAAGATAGGTCTAATCATTTGAGCAAAGCGCTCAAAATCCTCAGCATCCTTTTTCTTGGATGGTTTAGGAGGAAAAGGCATGGGTTTCTGAACCCATGGTTCTCTTTCTTTACTATGCTTCCTAGCACCAAAGTCTCTCTTATCATAACGTTGATTCTTTGATTGTGGGTTATCGAGATCAATAGCAGGTTCAATCTCTACATCATTGTCATTGCTAGGTTGTGCATCAACATGAACATCATCATTAACATTATCTCTAGGTTCATGTTCATTACCACATTGTGTTTCAGCATCAGAAATAGAAATATCATTGGGATTCTTAGGTGTGTCAACAACAGGTTCACTAGAAGCATGCAAAGTCCTATCATTTTTCTTTTTCTTCCTTTTAGAAGGAATTGGTGCATCAATATTAGTTCTATGAGAATCCTGCTCAATTCTCTTAGGGTGGCCCTCAGGATACAAAGGTTCCTGAGTCATCTTACCCCCTCTAGTCATAACTCTAACAGCATTATCATTCTTCTTACTATTTAATTCATTGAGCAAATCATTCTGAGCTTTAAGTACTTGTTCTACTTGAGTGGTAACCATAGAAGCATGTTTACTAATAAGTTTAAGTTCACCCTTAACACTAGCCATATAATCACTCAAGTGTTCAATCGTATAAGAATTATGTTTCAATTGTCTACCAACATAAGCATTGAAGTTTTCTTGTTTAACAACCCCCCCCCCCCCCCCCCCCCCCCCCCCCCCCCCCCCCCCCCCCCCCCCCCCCCCCCCCCCCCCCCCCCCCCCCCCCCCCCCCCCCCCCCCCCCCCCCCCCCCCCAATATGATCCCGCTTTTGCTACTTCACCTATCTTTGTTACTGATAAGGATTATTAATTCTCTGTCGATCCTGAGTTAATTACTTTGTTAGAATCTGATCCTTTTCATGGTTATGAATCTGAAGCTGTTGTGGCGCATCTTACTAAATTGAATGATATAGCCACCCTATTTGCTCATGAGGAAAAAAATTCGCTATTACTATATTCTTAAGTTGTTTCCTTTCTCGTTAAAGGGTGATGATAAGTTATGGTTTAATTGTCTTGCTCCTAGTTGCGTGCGTAGTCCCCAGGATATGATATACTACTTCTCTACAAAATATTTCCCCGCTCATAAGAAACAAGCACTTTAAGGGAGATATTTAATTTTGTGCAAATTGAAAAAGAGAGTCTCCCACAAGCTTGGGGGAGGCTTCTTCCAATTACTTGCTTGTCACTAGGACCCGAGTGCCATGATCTCAGATCTGAACCTATTATGTTTTCATGAATATATTTGTGTTCTTGATCCTATCATGCAAGTCAATAGTCACCTACTATGTGTTATGATCCGGCAACCCCGGAGTGACAATAGTCGGGACCACTCCCGGTGATGACCATAGTTTGAGGAGTTCATGTATTCACTAAGTGCTAAAGCTTTGGTCCGGTACTCTATTAAAAGGAGGCCTTAATATTCCTTAATTTCCAATAGGACCCCGCTGCCATGGAGGGTAGGACAAAAGATGTCATGCAAGTTCTTTTCCATAAGCATGTATGATTATATTTGGAATACATGCCTACATTATATTGATGAACTTGAGCTAGTTCTGTGTGACCCTAGTTTATAACTGTTGCATGATTAATTCCATCCGACATAATTATTCATCATTGATCCATTGCCTACGAGCTCGTTTCATATTGATCTTTGCTAAGTTACTTTTTCATTGCCACTGTTAGGATTGCTACAAAACTACTACTGTTACTTTTGCCACCGTTATCGTTACTTCCATACTACTTTGCTGCAGATATTAAGTCTTTCAGGTGTGGTTGAATTGACAACTCAGCTGCTAATACTTGAGAATATTCTTTGGCTCCCCTTGTGTCGAACCAATAAATTTGGGTTGAATACTCTACCCACGAAAACTGTTGCGATCCCCTATACTTGTGGGTTATCAACACCTTTTTCTGGCGCCATTGCCGGGTAGCATAGCTCTATTCTCTGAGTCACTTGGGATTTATATCTGTTGATCACTATGAGGAATTTGAAAGATCAAAGAACTAAGATTTTCCCTCAACCATGAGGGGAGGTAAGGAACTGCCATCTAGCTCCGCACTTGATTCTCCTTCTGTTTTGAGTAAACTTGCGACACCTATACCTGCTATTGATTCTGATATGTCGCATGTTATTGATGATGCCACTTCTACTATGCATGATGCTTATGATGATACTACTTCTGTGCTTGATAATACTGTGTCACTAGGTGAATTTCTTGATGAACAACTTCTTTGCTTATGATTCTCCCCTAGGGTTACAAAGAATGAAATTACTGAAACTGATGATATTATTGAAGATGATGATTATGATTCTCCCCTAGATATGAATTACCTGTTGTACCTGAGGCCCCCCCCCCCCCCCCCCCCCCCCCCCCCCCCCCCCCCCCCCCCCCCCCCCCCCCCCCCCCCCCCCCCCCCCCCCCCCCCCCCCCCCCCCCCCCCCCCCCCCCCCCCCCCCCCCCCCCCCCCCCCCCCCCCCCCCCCCCCCCCCCCCCCCCCCCCCCCCCCCCCCCCCCCCCCCCCCCCCCCCCCCCCCCCCCCCCCCCCCCCCCCCGGGATCTCGGTCTCACCGAGATGGGATTGCAAACTCTCTGTTTCCCTTCGTAACATTTCGGTCTAACCGAGATAAGTGATCAGTCCCACCGAGTCTACAATGCAAACTCTCTGTTTCCTTTTCGTAACGCTTCGGTCCCACTGAGACAAGCGAATTGGTCCCATCGAGTTTGCCTGACCAACTCTCTGTTTGGCTATTACCAAATTGGTCCCACCGAGTTTGTGTAATCGGTCTCATCGAGATTACGTTATGCCCTAACCCTAATGAAATTGGTCCCACCGAGTTGACATATCGGTCCCACCGAAAATCCTAACGTTCGCATTTTGAGCTAAATCGGTTGCACCGAGTTTTCTGATTCGGTCCCACCGAGTTTGGTGATTTGTGTGTAATGGTTAGATTTTGTGTGGAGGCTACATATACCCCTCCACCCACTCTTCATTCGTGGAGAGAGCCATCAGAACATGACTACACTTTCAACATACATTTTCTGAGAGAGAACCACCTACACTTGTGTTGAGGTCAAGATCCCCCCCCCCCCCCCCCCCCCCCCCCCCCCCCCCCCCCCCCCCCCCCCCCCCCCCCCCCCCCCCCCCCCCCCCCCCCCCCCCCCCCCCCCCCCCCCCCCCCCCCCCCCCCCCCCCCCCCCCCCCCCCCCCCCACAAGAGCAAGGAGTTAATCATCAACACACCATCTATTACCTTTTGGAGAGTTGTGTCTCCTAGATTGGCTAGGTGTCACTTGGGAGCCTCCGTCAAGATTGTGGAGTTGAACCAAGGAGTTTGTACGGGCAAGGAGATCGCCTACTTCGTGAAGATCTACCCTAGTGAGGCAAGTCCTTTGTGGGCGATGGCCATGGTGGGATTGACAAGGTTGCTTCTTCGTGGACCCTTCGTGGGTGGAGCCCTCCGTGGACTCGCGCAACCATTACCCTTCGTGGGTTGAAGTCTCCATCAACGTGGATGTACGATAGCACCACCTATCGGAACCACGGATAAAAAATCTCCGTGTCTACATTGCGTTTGCTCCCTCCAAACTCCTCCCTTTACCTTCATATGCAATTGTTTTACACTCCGCTACTATACTCTTAGAATTGCATGTGTAGGTTGGTTACTTGATTTGTGCTAAGTTGCTAAAATCTGCCAAGACTTAAAATTGGGAACAGGCTAGATTTTTATTTGGTCAAGTAGTCTAATCACCCCCCCTCTAGACATACTTTCTATCCTACAGCAGTCCTCGGCAAGGCTGAGGAGCTCTCCAAGGCCAACGGTTCCATCAAGGACCTGAAGCTGAAGCTGGAGGGTCTTGAGGGGACGCTTGCAGAGGTCAGGACCCGGGAGGGGACCCTGACCAAAAATCTGGAGGCCAAGAAGCAGCTGCAGAAGAACGACGCCGCCAACCACGCGGATTTCATGATGGGTGAAAACCTCTGGATCAGCCGCCTCGCCGACGTCGCCGGCAGGATCACCACGCAGCTGGCTACCATGGGGATGCCGCACGTGAGGTACGCCCCAGAGCCAAATATGAGTCCCAATGCCAGGCTGACCCTGTTCTTCGAGGGTGTTCTTGGGGCTCTGGAGCAGCTCCGCTCCAACTGGGCGGCCTCTCTGGCCGATGAGGCCCGGAAGCTTTGCCGGGGTGCCATGACCAAGGTCCTCACCAAGGTGGCATTCTGGAACCCTGGCCTCGACTTTGACGCCGCACTGGAGAGCTTGCCGGAGGATGTGGACCTCGCGACGCTTGAGGAGCGTATCAAGCCCATCATCAGCCGTGTCGACGGAATTCAGAGGGTAGAGGGCCAGCGCCGGGACTAGGCACCCCGTTTCTTATCGCCGCTGCGAGTTCGAAACCAAGACAGTTTTTTTTCTTTAGTTAGAACCGCAGCGATTATTTGATGTAATATAACTCTGCAGTATCCTGAAATGATGCATGTTATTTTCCTGTTTGATCTCCCTTTGTATGTCCACCCTACGTTAATCGGGTAGGCTTGCCGGTGCGTAAACCCAGGTCGCGGCGCCTTGAGGACGGATCCCCAATAGCCTGTCGGGTGTGCTTGCTGCCAGGCGAACCACCTTACCGTTCTCAACGCGGCCGCCCAAACTGTCGAGCGGACTCGAGAGAGAACGAGAGCGTTGCCAATTGCGGAAGGCTACCCTACCGTTCTCGACGCAGCCGCTCGAACTGTTGAGCGGACTCGAAACAGAGCAAGGGCGTTGCCAATAATGGAAGGGCCCCTTTGCGTGCAGGTTTTCCATACATAGGGCAGGATCATCCGAGGACGATAACCTTATATATGTATATGAAGGAATTGCTCAAGGCTTTGCATGACTTAGCTTTTCTGTCGTTGCGCGAGCGTCCACCGCATCTGTCGATGACGCCGCCCCTTTGTTCGTCTTCTTCCTTGGAGTGACGACCACCATGAACAGCCACTGCTCCAACCAAACCAGATTCCCACAACTGCGCCCCCTACCTGGCGCGCCAAAGATGTCGGAGAAACGACACCTATGGAATCACTGGGATCCCTTCTACGGTTGGCAGGCGCGGGGTTGTGCAAAGAGCGGGTCTAGCGGTCAACACAAGGATCGCTTACCCAGGTTCGGGCCGCGAGGATGCATAATACCCTAGTCCTGCTTTGGTGTATGTATTTGAGTGTTCTTGAGTTCTTGAGCTACCTACGGTGCGCCTCTAGCCCAAAAAATCCGAATCCTTCTCCTGGACGACTCGGGCCTCCTTTTATAGACAAAAGGGGTCACCACAGTGGCACACAGGAGGTGGAAAGGAGTATAGTGCGTAAGCTTATCGCCTGTCATTACGGGACAAGACGCATTAAATGTGCTCCCTTAGGTGTCCCGTTGCTTTATTGGGGGTGACGATGAGGCCCGTCCCGTTCGTCACCGCTCTGCCTCGCTCCGACACGCGCCCAGGCCAACGAGGCATGCAGCGCCACGCAGGCTGGCAGGCTGCTGAGATGGCGCGGTGGTAGGATCTTCATGAAGATCTGGATGCCACCACGCAGGTGCTCGCAGAGTTGGCCCGGAAGCCGCACGTTGCCACGCAGGTGCCTGCCCAGCTGGTTGGGCCGGCAGCTGTATGGGAACAGCGGTGGAGTCTTGGCAGACGCGGGCCTGGTTGTGGCCTCGCAGGCGTCTTCGGCAAGGGCCTTGTCGGGGCTCCGGCAAGGGTCTTGCTGTGGCATCGCGGTCATCCCCGGCAAGGATCTTGCCGGGGGTCTTGTGGGTTTCCTTGGCTAGGACCCCGCCGAGGATCGTCATCTTCTGGTCCTTATCTGATCTTGTATGTTTATGATCTTCACAAAGATCTGCATGCCACCACGGAGGTGCCTCCCGAGCCTTGGTTCCAACGTAGTTGGTGGTGTTGGAGCCCTTGGCTCGAGGGTGGCGCGCTCGGCTGGCATCGGGCAAGTTGCCCCGGCAAGGCTCTTGCCGGGGCTGCGGAGGCCGCCCCGGCAAGGGTCTTGCCGGGGGAGCCCACCCTCGCCCTTCTGCTCTTTGTGTTTCTGGTCTTGGCGTTGCTCTGGTTGTCTTGTGCCTCCGGCTTCCCTCCTCTGCCCTACCCCCCCCCCCCCCCCCCCCCCCCCCCCCCCCCCCCCCCCCCCCCCCCCCCCCCCCCCCCCCCCCCCCCCCCCCCCCCCCCCCCCCCCCCCCCCCCCCCCCCCCCCCCCCCCCCCCCCCCCCCCCCCCCCCCCCCCCCCCCCCCCCCCCCCCCCCCCCCCCCCCCCCCCCCCCCCCCCCCCCCCCCCCCCCCCCCCCCCCCCCCCCCCCCCCCCCCCCCCCCCCCCCCCCCCCCCCCCCCCCCCCCCCCCCCCCCCCCCCCCCCCCCCCCCCCCCCCCCCCCCCCCCCCCCCCCCCCCCCCCCCCCCCCCCCCCCCCCCCCCCCCCCCCCCCCCCCCCCCCCCCCCCCCCCCCCCCCCCCCCCCCCCCCCCCCCCCCCCCCCCCCCCCCCCCCCCCCCCCCCCCCCCCCCCCCCCCCCCCCCCCCCCCCCCCCCCCCCCCCCCCCCCCCCCCCCCCCCCCCCCCCCCCCCCCCCCCCCCCCCCCCCCCCCCCCCCCCCCCCCCCCCCCCCCCCCCCCCCCCCCCCCCCCCCCCCCCCCCCCCCCCCCCCCCCCCCCCCCCCCCCCCCCCCCCCCCCCCCCCCCCCCCCCCCCCCCCCCCCCCCCCCCCCCCCCCCCCCCCCCCCCCCCCCCCCCCCCCCCCCCCCCCCCCCCCCCCCCCCCCCCCCCCCCCCCCCCCCCCCCCCCCCCCCCCCCCCCCCCCCCCCCCCCCCCCCCCCCCCCCCCCCCCCCCCCCCCCCCCCCCCCCCCCCCCCCCCCCCCCCCCCCCCCCCCCCCCCCCCCCCCCCCCCCCCCCCCCCCCCCCCCCCCCCCCCCCCCCCCCCCCCCCCCCCCCCCCCCCCCCCCCCCCCCCCCCCCCCCCCCCCCCCCCCCCCCCCCCCCCCCCCCCCCCCCCCCCCCCCCCCCCCCCCCCCCCCCCCCCCCCCCCCCCCCCCCCCCCCCCCCCCCCCCCCCCCCCCCCCCCCCCCCCCCCCCCCCCCCCCCCCCCCCCCCCCCCCCCCCCCCCCCCCCCCCCCCCCCCCCCCCCCCCCCCCCCCCCCCCCCCCCCCCCCCCCCCCCCCCCCCCCCCCCCCCCCCCCCCCCCCCCCCCCCCCCCCCCCCCCCCCCCCCTTGATCCATGGGCATAGACCAACTTAGGCCAAAAGCCTAAGCTTGGGGGAGTATGTATTTCTCACCGACATTACATTCATATTCACACACTCATGCTAGTTGTCGGTGCTCATACCTTTTCACTGTAATATCCATGCTAGTTTATTTTATTTTTCTCGCTTTCTTCTTGTGTGTTTGATAAACCTTAAGAAAAACAAAAAAAGTTAGTTGTAGCTCTTAGCTAGTTTACTTTCCTTGCTTGTAGTAGTAATAATTAAAAGAAAACCCAAAAAGATTTCTTGTTCTTCTTTTGCTTGTTGGGAGCTTTCCCGTGTAAATAGTTTTATTTCTTTTCTTTTCTTTGGGGGTCGATAGGAGAAGACCATAATGAAAATGTTGAAGTGCCTCTTATATGCATTATTGTTGACTTAACAAAGAGCCCATATTACCTTGTCTTCTCCTTTGTATCAGATGCTTGTAGATTCCAGCTTAGTCCAATGCACGTGCACTATTATTATTATTATACACATCGTTCGGTCGTGCAAGTGAAAGGCAATAATGACGATATATGATGGACTGATTGAGATGAGAGAAGTTGGTATGAACTCGACCTCTCTTGTTTCTGTAAATATGATTAGTTCATCGTTCCTGATTCAGCCTATTATGAATAAACATGTTTGTAATGACAATTAGAGATTATAGTTGCTTATGCCATGCTTGATTAGCTAGGAGCTTATAATGGTTTACCTTGCGTGCCAACATGCTATTAAAATGGTTGTGATGTGGTATGATAGGGTGGTATCCTCCTTTGAATGATTCGAGTGACTTGACTTGGCACATGTTCGCGCATGTAGTTGAAACAAAATCAACATAGCCTTCACGATATTTATGTTCATGGTGGATTATATCCTACTCATGCTTGCACTCAATGTTTATTAATTCTAATGCATGTTCATGACTGTTGTCGCTCTCTAGTTGGTCGCTTCCCAGTCTTTTTCTAGCCTTCACTTGTACTAAGCGGGAATACTGCTTGTGCATCCACTTCCATAAACCCCAAAGTTATTCCATATGAGTCCACCATACCTTCCTATATGCGGTATCTACCTGCCGTTCCAAGTAAATTTGTATGTGCCAAACTCTAAACCTTCAAATGAAATTCTGTTTTGCATGCTCTAATAGCTTGATGTCTACTACGCAACCTTCTTCTTGTAGACGTTGTTGGGCCTCCAAGTGCAGAGGTTTGTAGGACAGTAGCAAATTTCCCTCAAGTGGATGACCTAAGGTTTATCAATCCGTGGGAGGCGTAGGATGAAGATGGTCTCTCTCAAACAACCCTGCAACCAAATATCAAAGAGTCTTTTGTGTCCCCAACACACCCAATACAATGGTAAATTGTATAGG
>JAAAWM010009383.1:12500-22622 GCA_036873465.1 Thinopyrum obtusiflorum | reverse complement strand
TTACATATACGACGCCCTGGCTCATTTTTATCCGGGCTGCCGGACTCGTCTAACTGTGTCCGTGGTCTTAACGACCAGTCATGTTTTTTGGTATCGAAGGCCACTTAGAGTCCGGCCGCTAGAGCCGTCGCGTATTCCTCCGCGCGTGAAGAGCGCTTTGTGTTTCCATTAATGGTGATGACGCCACGTGGACCGGGCATCTTGAGTGTAAGGTAGGCATAGTGTGGTACTGCATTGAAGCGGGCGAAGGCCGCTCTTCCAAGCAATACGTGATAGCCGCTTTGGAAGGGTGTGATGGTGAAGAGTAGTTCTTCGCTTCTGGAGTTGCCTGGGGAGCCGAATGTGACCTCCAGTATGACGGAGCCCCTGCCGTAGGCTTCAACGCCTGGTATCACCCCTTCAAACTTGGTGTTGCTTTGGCTAATTTTGGATGGGTCTATCCCCATCCTACGGACAGTGTCCTGGTATATTAAATTGAGACTGTTGTCGCCGTCCATGAGGACGTAGGTGAGATGGTATCCGTCAATTATTGGGTCAAGCACCAAGGCCTCTGATCCTCCGCGCCGAATACCAATCAGGCAGTCCGTGTGATCGAAGGTGATCGGACAAGCCAACCAGTAGTTAGGTGTGGGTATGATGGGCTCCATAATGTACGCGTCTTTGAGCGTGCGTTCATGCCTTCTCGTGGATGTGTGAGTCGCGTGGATCATGTTTACTGTTTTAACCTCTGGTGGATATTTTTTCTGTCCCCCAGTGTTCGGATGGCGAGGTTCATCCTCGTCTTCACTTAGTGTTTCCCTTCCCTTGTGTTCGGCATTTAATTTGCCGGCCTGCTTGAAGACCCAGCACTCTCTGTGCGTGTGGTTCACAGGTTTGTCGGGGGTGCCATGAATTTGGCACAGTCTGTCTAGGACTCTGTTCAGACCGGACGGTCCCTCTTTGCTGCCTTTAAACGGCTTCCTTTGCTGATCGGGTCGAGAGTCCCTGAATCCGGCGTTGGCCGTTGTGTTGTCCGGGCTCTCTTCCTTGTTTTGACGTTTTTTATTACGCCGTGGCTTCCCGTTGCCATCCCTTATATCGGATGTGCTTGGGTCGCTGGTGCCTTTACGGGCCAACCAACTATCTTCACCCGCGCAAAAGCGGTTCATAAGGCTTGTTAAGGCTGCCATTGTCCTTGGCTTTTCTTGGCCGAGGTGCCTGGCGAGCCACTCGTCGCGGATGCTATGTTTGAATGCCGCTAAGGCTTCGGCATCCGGACAATCGACAATTTGATTCTTCTTAGTGAGGAATCTGTTCCAAAGCTTGCGGGCGGACTCTCCGGGCTGTTGGACAATGTGACTTAAATCGTCTGCATCCGGAGGCCGGACATAAGCCCCTTGAAAATTGGCCCTGAAAGCGTCCTCGAGTTCCTCCCAACTGCCAATTGAATTTTCGAGGATGCTTTTCAACTAGTGTCGAGCTGGTCCCTTAAACTTGAGGGGAAGGTATTTGATGGCGTGGAGGTCATCCCCACGAGCCATGTGAATATGCAGGATAAAATCCTCGATCCAGACCCCTAGGTCTGTCGTTTCGTCGTATGCCTCTATGTTCACAGGTTTAAAACCCTGTGGAAATTCATGGTACATTACTTCTTCAGTGAAGCACAGGGGGTGAGCAGCCCCTCTGTATCTGGACATGTTGTGGCATGCCGTCGGCTGTTATTGTGTCCGGTGTTTATTCCGAACTGGTATTCGATTGGTATGATCGTTTTGGTGACCATAGTCCCATGTCGGGGTGTGTCCTTTAGATCCGTAGATGGACCTAGCCACGCCGGCTTTCTTATTCAGGTGCTCATGTAAATCGTGCGCGGTGTTGGTAGCTGATCTGTTGCGGTTATGAAGTGGTTCGTCCGGCCTCCTGGTCGTGTTATTCTTTGGTGGAATGGCCTCGTCGTCGAATTCTGGTAGTAGCTTGCGTTTTGGATAGCTCTTTGTATGGCGATCGTCGCCATATCTTTCTTCAGTGTCTAGCACTTTATTCCATCTGCGATTGAGCGTTTTATGTGCGGCCTTTAGCCATTGCTTCTGCTTCTTTAGACTTCTCGCAGTGGCCATAAGTCTTCTGTGGAGGTTATCTCGTTCCACGCGTGTTTCCGGGATGATGAATGCATCATCATCCGGACTGTGTTCTTGTCCTGGGGCAGTTTGATGAACTTGTCCCTCGGGATCATTGTGATTGGGCGTCTGCTCCGAACTATGTTCGGCGTGACCTGGCTCGTCCTGCTCCATCGCCGGGTCCGTATGGTCGTTGTCGCCTTCGAAGTTGACTGGGGTGTCGATCTTTCTGGCGCTCTTGTCGCTATTTTTACTGTTGCTGGACTTGGAGCAGCGTCTGCGCCATCGCTTTGGTTTTTTCCCGGGGGTTTTATCTTCCGGATTGTCGCCGTCATCCTCCTTAGGTGTGTCCACCATGTATATATCGTACGACGGGGTGGCTGTCCACTGCCCTGTGAGAGGTGGTTCCTATTCTTCTCCTGCATCGTCGTCCGTACCGTCGATGTCTTCGGAGTCGAAATCAAGCACGTCGGTTAATTCATCGACCATGGCAATGAAGTGGGTGGTGGGTGGACAACAAATTCCTTCGTCACCCGCTTCCCACTCGAGCCGGACATAGTTCGGCCAAGAGTCTCCTGTCAAAGAGAGAGACTTTAATGAGTTCAGCATGTCGCCAAAGGGCGAGTGCTGGAAGATATCCGCAGCGGTAAACTCCATTACAGGAGCCCAACCAGGCTCGGCGGGCTCGGGAGCGCGGGGACCGGAACCTATAGCCGGATACGAGTCCGGGGTTCCGGTGTCACAGGCTTCCTTGGAGGTAAGGTCTGTGTTGGGCTCTACCGCCGATGAGTGTGCGGCCTATGGGGCGGGGTCCATCCACCCGTCCTTGGGCAATGCAGTCTGCTCCGGATTTAGGTCCGAGGCTACCGCAATGAGATATCCCAAGCGTTGTCCGACGGCAGGTCTAAGCCGTGCTCATCGTGACTGTCCAGCGCTCATGGCTCAGGCCCGATTCCGTCGAAGATCAAGTCTCCGTGGATATCGGTCATGTAATTCAAGTTTCCGAATCTGACCTGGTGGCCCGGGGCGTAGCTGTTGATCTGCTCCAGTTGGCCAAGAGAATTGGCACGCAGCGCGAAGCCGCCGAACAAGAAGATTTGTCCGGGGAGAAAAGTCTCACCCTGGACCGTGTTGTTGACGATTGAAGGCGCCATCAAGCCTTGCAGCAGCGACACAGAAGAACTCTCAATGAAAGCACCAATGTTGGTGTCAAAACCGGCGGATCTCGGGTAGGGGGTCCCGATCTGTGCGTCTTAGGCTGATGGTAACAGGAAGCAAGGGACACGATGTTTACCCAGGTTTGAGCCCTCTCGATCGAGGTAAAACCCTACTTCCTGCTTGATTGATATTGATGATATGAGTAGTACAAGAGTAGATCACGCATTGTGTCTGTAAAAAAGAAAAACTCATGTAAAAAGAGTACGACGTAAGCGTGCGATGGATGATAAAAGTGTAAGGCATTGGCCTGTAAATAAGGTCAGGCCGACGGTGGGGTCTTATTAAATATTCATAGCCCCTGGTGTCCTCTATGGGATTACATATACGACGCCCTGGCTCATTTTTATCCGGGCTGCCGGACTCGTCTAACTGTGTCCGTGGTCTTAACGACCAGTCATGTTTTTTCCCCCCCCCCCCCCCCCCCCCCCCCCCCCCCCCCCCCCCCCCCCCCCCCCCCCCCCCCCCCCCCCCCCCCCCCCCCCCCCCCCCCCCCCCCCCCCCCCCCCCCCCCCCCCCCCCCCCCCCCCCCCCCCCCCCCCCCCCCCCCCCCCCCCCCCCCCCCCCCCCCCCCCCCCCCCCCCCCCCCCCCCCCCCCCCCCCCCCCCCCCCCCCCCCCCCCCCCCCCCCCCCCCCCCCCCCCCCCCCCCCCCCCCCCCCCCCCCCCCCCCCCCCCCCCCCCCCCCCCCCCCCCCCCCCCCCCCCCCCCCCCCCCCCCCCCCCCCCCCCCCCCCCCCCCCCCCCCCCCCCCCCCCCCCCCCCCCCCCCCCCCCCCCCCCCCCCCCCCCCCCCCCCCCCCCCCCCCCCCCCCCCCCCCCCCCCCCCCCCCCCCCCCCCCCCCCCCCCCCCCCCCCCCCCCCCCCCCCCCCCCCCCTATTTGGAAGAGACATCGATTGTGTGTGGGAGAGGGGTGTGAGAGCGAGAGAGAGAGAGAGAGCTAGCGACGGAGAGAGAGAGAGAGAGGAAGAGAGGGGGCGAGAGAGGGGGCGTTTGTGTCCATAAATGGCATATAGATAGGGAGACAATGTTGATGTTGTTTGAAATTGGCCTATGTACGGAGACGCAAGGGAAGCGAGTCATCGTGTGTGTGATAGGGACTTCATGAGAGATCTAGAATAGATGGTGTAGAGAACAATGTGCGAGATCGAGAACGATGATACATTAGGGAGCTATGGAAAGAGTCACGACATATATGTATACAGGGAGGAGTTGGGGCGGGTCCGCATGTGGGAGAGATAGAAAGAGGAGAGTGGTGCACAAGGAGACAAAGTGTGCTCGTTTTGCAGTGGGGGTGGTGTGTGAGGTGAGTGTGCGAGAACCACATAACTAGGGAGATAGACGTTTGGGGGCGACGTTTTGTGTGTATGGGAAAGATACACTCTACATAGTGCGTGTGCTTGGGAAAGAGAGATGCGGGAGACCTAGCTAGAGAGTGGGGGAAGAGATGTGTGCATGCCCAAGAGACAAAGTGATAGAGACCTATATTGGGGTCCGGACTTTAGAAGAGAGAGGGGTGTCCCCCCCCCCCCCCCCCCCCCCCCCCCCCCCCCGGGGGGGGGGTTGGCTTCAGATAAAGAGTGAGGTGTCTATATTTGAGGGACTTTAGCGTAATTGAGATATACATGGTCAATAGTGTGTGCACTCAAGGTTGATTAATTTGTTTCACAGTTTGGACTATGAGATAACAATACTTTTGAACATGCGTGATATACTTTGATGTACCAGAATTACAAACCTAAGATTGGAATTTTGGAATTCGACTCCATCATTAGCTTTTCTAATTCATTTAAATGGAGGTACATTTTTAAGCAGGGATTTCGTGATTTCAAATTCATATATCAAACCTAGAGATATACACATACGGGCATGTTCAAACTTTATAATCATCCACTTTATTCATACACATACACATTTTTGCTTTTGTCATCATATTTAGGATAAACATATTTGGAATTTCATTTGAATTGGACCATATGATGGTATTTGCTTGTAGTAGCTCAATGATCCATATTTGAATTGAATGGACAATCTAAGTTTCGAGTTGGAGACATTGATTTTCAAAACTTGCACTTTTTTTGCGTTCAAAACAAACAAATTCTCGGCCATGATATCATAGTCGGCCGTACAAGAGCAGAATATAATTTTAGGCGCCAAAAGCTTTCAAACTTCCCGCTCACATCGAAATATCTCGCGCCCGACCCCCCCCCCCCCCCCCCCCCCCCCCCCCCCCCCCCCCCCCCCCCCCCCCCCCCCCCCCCCCCCCCCCCCCCCCCCCCCCCCCCCCCCCCCCCCCCCCCCCCCCCCCCCCCCCCCCCCCCCCCCCCCCCCCCCCCCCCCCCCCCCCCCCCCCCCCCCCCCCCCCCCCCCCCCCCCCCCCCCCCCCCCCCCCCCCCCCCCCCCCCCCCCCCCCCCCCCCCCCCCCCCCCCCCCCCCCCCCCCCCCCCCCCCCCCCCCCCCCCCCCCCCCCCCCCCCCCCCCCCCCCCCCCCCCCCCCCCCCCCCCCCCCCCCCCCCCCCCCCCCCCCCCCCCCCCCCCCCCCCCCCCCCCCCCCCCCCCCCCCCCCCCCCCCCCCCCCCCCCCCCCCCCCCCCCCCCCCCCCCCCCCCCCCCCCCCCCCCCCCCCCCCCCCCCCCCCCCCCCCCCCCCCCCCCCCCCCCCCCCCCCCCCCCCCCCCCCCCCCCCCCCCCCCCCCCCCCCCCCCCCCCCCCCCCCCCCCCCCCCCCCCCCCCCCCCCCCCCCCCCCCCCCCCCCCCCCCCCCCCCCCCCCCCCCCCCCCCCCCCCCCCCCCCCCCCCCCCCCCCCCCCCCCCCCCCCCCCCCCCCCCCCCCCCCCCCCCCCCCCCCCCCCCCCCCCCCCCCCCCCCCCCCCCCCCCCCCCCCCCCCCCCCCCCCCCCCCCCCCCCCCCCCCCCCCCCCCCCCCCCCCCCCCCCCCCCCCCCCCCCCCCCCCCCCCCCCCCCCCCCCCCCCCCCCCCCCCCCCCCCCCCCCCCCCCCCCCCCCCCCCCCCCCCCCCCCCCCCCCCCCCCCCCCCCCCCCCCCCCCCCCCCCCCCCCCCCCCCCCCCCCCCCCCCCCCCCCCCCCCCCCCCCCCCCCCCCCCCCCCCCCCCCCCCCCCCCCCCCCCCCCCCCCCCCCCCCCCCCCCCCCCCCCCCCCCCCCCCCCCCCCCCCCCCCCCCCCCCCCCCCCCCCCCCCCCCCCCCCCCCCCCCCCCCCCCCCCCCCCCCCCCCCCCCCCCCCCCCCCCCCCCCCCCCCCCCCCCCCCCCCCCCCCCCCCCCCCCCCCCCCCCCCCCCCCCCCCCCCCCCCCCCCCCCCCCCCCCCCCCCCCCCCCCCCCCCCCCCCCCCCCCCCCCCCCCCCCCCCCCCCCCCCCCCCCCCCCCCCCCCCCCCCCCCCCCCCCCCCCCCCCCCCCCCCCCCCCCCCCCCCCCCCCCCCCCCCCCCCCCCCCCCCCCCCCCCCCCCCCCCCCCCCCCCCCCCCCCCCCCCCCCCCCCCCCCCCCCCCCCCCCCCCCCCCCCCCCCCCCCCCCCCCCCCCCCCCCCCCCCCCCCCCCCCCCCCCCCCCCCCCCCCCCCCCCCCCCCCCCCCCCCCCCCCCCCCCCCCCCCCCCCCCCCCCCCCCCCCCCCCCCCCCCCCCCCCCCCCCCCCCCCCCCCCCCCCCCCCCCCCCCCCCCCCCCCCCCCCCCCCCCCCCCCCCCCCCCCCCCCCCCCCCCCCCCCAGTACTAGTATACGTCGGTCAAATTATTCATCATGTCCACACATTGAATTGATGTGACAACACGCTGCGCGTGAGGTGACACAAGAATCCCGGCGGCGTGTTCGGGTATTCTGGACTTCAGATTTGGAGTACCACTTATCTGTCGAAATCTTTCATCATTCACTTAAATCAGTCGATTGATCATACATTGAGTACCATATAACTGGAATTAACCCATGCAAGTCGAAGAAGGATTGGCCGGTGCTGCCGGCTGGCGTCAAGTTCGATCCCACGGATCAGGAGCTGATCGAGCACCTTGAGGCCAAAGTGAGTGCTGATAGCGCGAGATCTCACCCTCTCATCGATTTGTTCATACCAACCATCGACAGCGAGCTCGGCATATGCTACACCCATCCTGAGAAACTTCCAGGTAAGACACCGATCGGCCGTCTACTTGCACAAACATATTCCTTTGTTTATAGCTCTATTTTTCTTTTTAGGCGCAGACCTGGTGAAGCAATTACAATTTGACAGTTAATAAAAAGTGAAACAAGTGACTGCAACATGCCAAAGATGTTATGAAAATGCCAACTACGTACACTAAAACCTGTATTCGACAATACTGCAGGTATCACACGGAGTGGCCTAAGTAAGCATTTCTTCCAGCACAATTCCAGGGCGTTCAAAAGGGGCACATGGACGCGTTGCAAGATACAGTCGGAGTGCGGCATGCACGCGATGTGGCACAACACCGGCAATACCTTGCCGATGATGGTCAACGGCCGGCAGACGGGCAGCAAAAAGGTTCTGGTGCTACACACCAACAAGAACTTCGACCAGCAGAGGACCAACTGGGTGATGCACCAGTACCACCTCGGGGACCTGGAGCAAGAGAAGGAGTGGGAGCTGGTCCTCTGCAAGATTTTCTACCAGACGAACACTAGGGCCAGGAGTCCCCCCCCCCCCCCCCCCCCCCCCCCCCCCCCCCCCCCCCCCCCCCCCCCCCCCCCCCCCCCCCCCCCCCCCCCCCCCCCCCCCCCCCCCCCCCCCCCCCCCCCCCCCCCCCCCCCCCCCCCCCCCCCCCCCCCCCCCCCCCCCCCCCCCCCCCCCCCCCCCCCCCCCCCCCCCCCCCCCCCCCCCCCCCCCCCCCCCCCCCCCCCCCCCCCCCCCCCCCCCCCCCCCCCCCCCCCCCCCCCCCCCCCCCCCCCCCCCCCCCCCCCCCCCCCCCCCCCCCCCCCCCCCCCCCCCCCCCCCCCCCCCCCCCCCCCCCCCCCCCCCCCCCCCCCCCCCCCCCCCCCCCCCCCCCCCCCCCCCCCCCCCCCCCCCCCCCCCCCCCCCCCCCCCCCCCCCCCCCCCCCCCCCCCCCCCCCCCCCCCCCCCCCCCCCCCCCCCCCCCCCCCCCCCCCCCCCCCCCTCAATGCAATTTAAAATCTCGAAATGAAAAAAAGAAATTTGAAACTAATTGCCAGTTTGATGTGTTTTAAAAATGTACAGCCCATTTCTTATTACTGATAGGCCATTTTCTCGGCCAGCCGAATGAAGCTCTCCTCATCTTGAAAGATTTGCAGCCCAACAGGCCTGACAAAGTGACTTACTTGGCAAATCACAAAAAAACCGGGCTGTGGCCGTGGACCCAGCTGTCAGCCTCTCCACGTACAGTACTCTTCCGATGGAAGTCGGTCGTTGACCACATTGATCACGCCGCGCTGAGAGCACCAAGGCGGTGGACGATGGCGAGGCCTAGGAAGGGGACGACGCGGAGCCGGGGAAGACACGGCAGTGGATGCCCACGCGGAGAGGAGTACAAGGGTTCACTGGTTCGGCTGCGGTGTGAGGCTGCCATCGCCGCAGAATAACAGGGGGTGTGGGTGAGTGGAGGGATGGCCTGGCCAGCGATGGGAGTAGTATGGGGGCGGTGAGGCCTCCACGGCAACACAGCCGGCCACGGGAGGCAGGAGCATGCGGCACGACCGGCGCTGCTTTGGGCGGCTGGAGCAAGAAGACCAGAGGTTGAAGAAGCACTAAGGCCGTTGGATGGACATCGTACGGTCACTGGAGCTAGAATCGTTCATATTGACTAAGTTGACAAAGACCTCCATCCCCGTTAACTTAGTAGGCCCACAAGTCAGCCTCCCACAGTGGTGGGTCCCAGCTGGCAGGGGGGTATTCTTTTTTTTGTGCGCAATAAGGAGGCACTTCCTTGCGTGCGAAGATATAGTTGGTGGGTCCGACCTGTCAGCGGAGGGAACATTTTTTTCGCGAAATACAGAGGCCCTTCCGGCGGGTCCCAGATGTCAGGTGGAGGAATCATTATTTAGCGCGTAATAAGGAGGCATTTCCTTGTGTGCGGCCGTGGACCCAGCTGTCAGCCTCTCCACGTACAGTCCACTTCCGATGGATGTCGTTCGTTGACCACGTTGACCACGCCGCGCCGAGAGCACCAGGGCGGTGGACGACGGCGAGGCCTACGAAGGGAACGACACGGAGCCGGGGAAGACACGGCAGTGGCTGCCCACGCGGTGGAGAGTCCGAGGGTTGAATGGTTCGGCTGCCGTCGCCGGAAAATAACAGGAGGTGTGGGTGAGTAGAGGGATAGACAGGCCAGGGATGCGAGTATATGATGGGGCCGTGAGGCCTGCCCAGCAGCACAGCCAGCCACGGGAGGCGGGAGCAGGCGGTTCCGACGGCGCTTGTTTGGGCGGCTGGGGCAGGAAGATCAGAGACTGAAGAAGCAAGATTGCCGTTAGATTGACATCTAACGGTCTGACGCTGGTAGAGTCGATTGTTGACTAAGTTTCTTTTTTGATAAACCTTGTGTACGCATGAACTTAGTAGGCCCACAAGTCAGCCTCCAAATCTGTGGCAGACAACATAGAGCCCATTTGCTATTTTTTAATAATTTGCAGCCAATTTGCTAATTCTTAAGTAATTTATTACAGCCCATTTTCTGCCCAGGACCACGGTCAAAAAGTTCAACCTTATTTTGCATATTTCGGTGGAGTCCGAACTTTTGTAATCCCGAAATGATAAACATTTTTTTAAGAACTTATTGATTTGCCAAAAAAATCGTTTTGTTTTTGTAAGCAAATAAGACGTGGGACAATTGAGTTGGTTTAAGGGAAA
>JAAAWM010009383.1:0-7500 GCA_036873465.1 Thinopyrum obtusiflorum | reverse complement strand
CCCCCCCCCCCCCCCCCCCCCCCCCCCCCCCCCCCCCCCCCCCCCCCCCCCCCCCCCCCCCCCCCCCCCCCCCCCCCCCCCCCCCCCCCCCCCCCCCCCCCCCCCCCCCCGATCCTCGCAGGTGGCCCAGACACCAACTTGACGATCCTACAGAGGTTGTCGTGGTGCCCCTCGACATTCTACCACTACCCGTCCACCTGTCCTTCATGCGCGTCCAGTACTGGGCAAGCATGAAGGACAATTGGATCGTCCTCATCCACCAATCTGGTAGTCTGTGGCGTCTCGTGGATATCTACACCCAGCGAGAGATCACCCTTCCATCATTGGATACCGCCGCCATCGAGCCTCACGGCCCGCCGGACACTCCTGCCTACTATGCACGAGACTTGTCAAGCTTTTGGCTCGACCTCTGTTTGCTGAAAGTTCTAATCTGTGAAGTGCCCACACCATCAAAAGACTACATGGATTACAAGCTCATTGCCTTGTTCAACATGGGATTAGTCTATCTGTAATCCGTTCGCCATACATGGTTATGGCTCATCATCAATCCTGTTGAGGCAACATTTTTCTGATGTTATAGTGCATGATGGCATCATTTACGTGGTCGACGCACAGATTGGCTGCCTATACTGGTGGAATCTATCGTCGTGTAATTGTTCTATCTCATCTCATTTTTACCTTATGAATACGACTGCCTGTTCATCGTACAATTTAGAATAGATAGTATGTCTATGACCACATCATTGCTATATGTTCCTCTCATTTCCTACATTTTTATGACCACACATGTTATTGTTAGAGTTGATATGAGAATAATTGGCATCTAATGATTGTTAGAATAGATATTATGAGCATAACATCATGATTGCTATATGTTACTCTCATTTCCAAGATTTTTATAACAACGCATGTTATTGCTTAGAGTTGATATGGGAACAGTAGTAGTAAGTGTTATGGTAGAATATGAGTAGGCTCTGTCATAGCTGTTTTCCTCTCATTGTTACACCCCCCCCCCCCCCCCCCCCCCCCCCCCCCCCCCCCCCCCCCCCCCCCCCCCCCCCCCCCCCCCCCCCCCCCCCCCCCCCCCCCCCCCCCCCCCCCCCCCCCCCCCCCCCCCCCCCCCCCCCCCCCCCCCCCCCCCCCCCCCCCCCCCCCCCCCCCCCCCCCCCCCCCCCCCCCCCCCCCCCCCCCCCCCCCCCCCCCCCCCCCCCCCCCCCCCCCCCCCCCCCCCCCCCCCCCCCCCCCCCCCCCCCCCCCCCCCCCCCCCCCCCCCCCCCCCCCCCCCCCCCCCCCCCCCCCCCCCCCCCCCCCCCCCCCCCCCCCCCCCCCCCCCCCCCCCCCCCCCCCCCCCCCCCCCCCCCCCCCCCCCCCCCCCCCCCCCCCCCCCCCCCCCCCCCCCCCCCCCCCCCCCCCCCCCCCCCCCCCCCCCCCCCCCCCCCCCCCCCCCCCCCCCCCCCCCCCCCCCCCCCCCCCCCCCCCCCCCCCCCCCCCCCCCCCCCCCCCCCCCCCCCCCCCCCCCCCCCCCCCCCCCCCCCCCCCCCCCCCCCCCCCCCCCCCCCCCCCCCCCCCCCCCCCCCCCCCCCCCCCCCCCCCCCCCCCCCCCCCCCCCCCCCCCCCCCCCCCCCCCCCCCCCCCCCCCCCCCCCCCCCCCCCCCCCCCCCCCCCCCCCCCCCCCCCCCCCCCCCCCCCCCCCCCCCCCCCCCCCCCCCCCCCCCCCCCCCCCCCCCCCCCCCCCCCCCCCCCCCCCCCCCCCCCCCCCCCCCCCCCCCCCCCTTTCTACCAGATGAACACTAGGGCCAGGAGTAAAAAGATTATAAGTTAGTTTGGTATTGGTAGTTGTACTACCTTGTCGTCCGCAAGTTGGTATTGTTGTTAACGATCTTTTGTTATGAACTTGCATTTGCTTCCAACCCTCATGCCGAGGTTCCACGTGGATATAAAGCTAAATCATTTGTTTCGAAATGAATTTTCAGGCACCTGATTTTTATTTGATGGGTAGCATAAGCACCCGCCGTTCGAATTCCCAGTTCTCCAATTTTTTGAAACAAGTGCATGCACTTATTATCACGATAAAAAAACAATATCCGTGCTACATCCCAGTTATCTGTCTGTACTTGCATTATTCTCTCGTTTGTTGAGCACGTATATTGTTTTTTCAGGTCAAGCAAGTTTCAACTAGGCTGTAGACTGCCCAGGGTTGGTTTTTTTAACAGGCCCAGCCCATGAAGACAACGGGGCACAAAGATCCAGCAGGTACCTACTGGCCTCTGGCCCGCCAGCCTTAGTTATATTTTGTCTTACAACATCCACATGCAGTTTTTTTACTGAATCAAACACACAGCCCAGTTCTATTATCCTCTTGAAACGCCCCCCCCCCCCCCCCCCCCCCCCCCCCCCCCCCCCCCCCCCCCCCCCCCCCCCCCCCCCCCCCCCCCCCCCCCCCCCCCCCCCCCCCCCCCCCCCCCCCCCCCCCCCCCCCCCCCCCAACGGAGGCAAAAGCTTTGCTTCATCTCATTCATAAAGAAGGAACTACTAAAAAAGTTCGACGAGATCCATTACACCTCCACAAATGGAAGCGAAAAGCCTAGTCTCGCTGTATCAAATAACTCAAATGTTCTGCCCCCACAGTATCCGTCGCTGATAAACAGGCTGCTAGTGTGTGCGTGAGAGGAGCGGCTGAGTAGGCCAGCTACGTGAGAGGAGCGGCTGAGTAAGCCAGCTACGTGAGAGGAGCGGCTAAATAGAGCATCGAGAGTACCCACTAGGCCACTACGCAGGTGTACTTCCCCTGCATTGATAGTACAGCGATGGTTCTAGAGAATAGTAGTACCCTCCACTTCCAACTGTAGCTCCTTGGCCCTGAGATTCAAGAGTTCAAAACTGGTGCACTATACTAGACTAGACTAGAAGTACAGTACATCGCACTACTAGTTGAGAATAGTAGTACTAGTACTGCTACAGAACGAGTACGTACTCCTCTGTCACATAATGTAAGACGTTTTTTGACACTAGTTGGCGTGTACAAAAATGGCAAAAACATACCCAAAATTTCTTAATCCACACAAAAAACTACTACCTAGTGCCAAAAATTTCTTACTAGTGCTATTATTTACAGTATAATGCAATCCCACAACGTTCCATAATGCTAGTACTCCCTCTGTCCAGGTGCATAAGGCACCTAAGAGAATTTAGTATTTTCAAGTATATTAGTCGCCCTTCATTAGTTAACACTAATGACTCGTATGCCTACCCTAATGCACTTAGCGTTTTCAGCTTCACATTTATCTCCCTTCCATATGCAAACCAATCAGCCGCCTCTACCATTTACTTTTTCTTTGCATGCATGCAAGATGGACCTGAAGAATTGTGTGAAACAATCCGTTAGCCTATGCATGGTTAGTCCTACCATCATTACACTTAATGCGGGATTAACTAGAGGGAGAGAAAAACGTGATGAGCGTCCAATCAACATATGCCTAGTCCCCCCCCCCCCCCCCCCCCCCCCCCCCCCCCCCCCCCCCCCCCCCCCCCCCCCCCCCCCCCCCCCCCCCCCCCCCCCCCCCCCCCCCCCCCCCCCCCCCCCCCCCCCCCCCCCCCCCCCCCCCCCCCCCCCCCCCCCCCCCCCCCCCCCCCCCCCCCCCCCCCCCCCCCCCCCCCCCCCCCCCCCCCCCCCCCCCCCCCCCCCCCCCCCCCCCCCCCCCCCCCCCCCCCCCCCCCCCCCCCCCCCCCCCCCCCCCCCCCCCCCCCCCCCCCCCCCCCCCCCCCCCCCCCCCCCCCCCCCCCCCCCCCCCCCCCCCCCCCCCCCCCCCCCCCCCCCCCCCCCCCCCCCCCCCCCCCCCCCCCCCCCCCCCCCCCCCCCCCCCCCCCCCCCCCCCCCCCCCCCCCCCCCCCCCCCCCCCCCCCCCCCCCCCCCCCCCCCCCCCCCCCCCCCCCCCCCCCCCCCCCCCCCCCCCCCCCCCCCCCCCCCCCCCCCCCCCCCCCCCCCCCCCCCCCCCCCCCCCCCCCCCCCCCCCCCCCCCCCCCCCCCCCCCCCCCCCCCCCCCCCCCCCCCCCCCCCCCCCCCCCCCCCCCCCCCCCCCCCCCCCCCCCCCCCCCCCCCCCCCCCCCCCCCCCCCCCCCCCCCCCCCCCCCCCCCCCCCCCCCCCCCCCCCCCCCCCCCCCCCCCCCCCCCCCCCCCCCCCCCCCCCCCCCCCCCCCCCCCCCCCCCCCCCCCCCCCCCAGGGCCTCGTCCCTTCCAACTATAGATCGTTCCTCAGCGAAGGGGTGAGGCTATTATTTACTACTAGTACTCCCTCCAATTCTTTTTACTCTGCGCATAAGAGCAGACCCGGATACCAAGGCAGGGGCTCGTTGCATGCTTTCTAGACGGAAATACCCCTGGCGCATGGATGGGAGGAGTTAGCAGCTATAAATGCCCCATGCAGCCCATTGGCTGTCCGCCCGCATTCTCCTCTCTCTGCATGCTGCATGGATGTCTCCCTCTCTCTCACATGACTGCATGCGGTGGCGCTGGCCTATGAGTAGCTCGCGTGGAGATAGAAATCTTCTCTCTAGAAGAGATTTTTTTGAAAGAAAGGGATTATGGAACGTTATGGGATTGCATTGTACTGTAAATAATAGCACTAGTAAGAAATTTTTGGCACTAGGTAGTAGTTTTTGGCGTGGATTAAGAAATTTTGGGTATGTTTTTGCCATTTTTTGTACACGCCAACTAGTGTCAAAAAACGTCTTACATTATGTGACGGAGGAGTACGTACTCATACTGTAGCAGTACTGGTACTACTTTTCTCAACTAGTAGTGCGATGTACTGTACTTCTAGTCTAGTCTAGTATAGTGCACCAGTTTTGAACTCTTGAATCTCAGGGCCAAGGAGCTACAGTTGGAAGTGGAGGGTACTACTGTTCTCTAGAACCATCGTTGTACTATCAATGTAGGGGAAGTACACCTGCGTAGTGGCCTAGTGGGTACTCTCGGTGCTCTATTCAGCCGCTCCTCTCACGTAGCTGGCCTACTCAGCCGCTCCTCTCACGCACACACTAGCAGCCTGTTTATCAGCGACGGTTACTGCGGGGGCAGAACATTTGAGTTATTTGATACAGCGAGACTAGGCTTTCGCTTCCATTTGTGGAGGTGTAATGGATCTCGTCGAACTTTGTTAGTAGTTCCTTCTTTATGAATGAGATGAAGCAAAGCTTTTGCCTCCATTTCAAAAAAGACACGACAAGAGGAATTTCTTTTATAGTAGAGCCGATAATGGAGTGAAGTCCATGCATGCAACGCCACAAGCTACAGAGTAGTAGTAGAGCACTTTACGTATAGAGCCATACTGCACAGTTCCCAATGCCCCGCCAGGCTTTTCCGGCTCCTCAGGCTTAATTGGGAGGCGCTAGTTTAAATATGCTACTAGCTAGAAGCTGCAAGCGAGGTGCGGCTAGGGCGAGCACGCGAGCCACGGGATGCTGGGAAGGAAAACCCGTTCACGTGGCTAGGTTGTCCAGTGCACCCAGATTGTGGGGCCGCACGTCCGTTTGACTTCAAAACTCAAACTACCCGTGTAAAATATTGGCTCGCAGCGAAGTGTAGTAGTACTATTTTAAAAAAAAGGCCGCCGTGCGTTCTGCCGGGATCGAACCAACAAAACGAGGTATACACTCCCGCGACCACTAGTAGTACTCGTTGGAGTACAACGCAACCTAGAATCGCCTTTTGTCGCTAGTAGTATGTACATTGTTCCTTACAAGAAACCCCTAAGAGCATGGTTAATAGTATATCCAGCTGCTGGCTATAAGCCAGTGCCATGTCATCTACAGCCCATCTTATAGCCAACATGTAGTAGTAGTTTATTTCTTATAGCCCGCTGACTCAGCTCTATTGTACTTGCTCTAATAATGCAAGAAACCACTAAAATGCCAAGAAACTACTACCACTTGCATACGTGGAAGACTTAAGATAAGACTACCTTATCAACCATTGTACATGCTCTAACCAACAAAAATCCTCGAGTGACCTCCTCCCTCCGGCCAGTCCACCTAGTCATCCTCGGCCATGGGACGCAGCTACCACCGCGGGCAGAAGGCAAGGTCAAAACCGCCGGCGGTGCGGAGCCCATGTTGCGGCAGCCCGGATGCCAGCTCTGTCCGGCGCTTGCGGCCGCTAGCTAGCCAAGATAGCTCCGTCCAGCTGCTTGTCTGCAAGGTTTTCTAGCTAGATTGGCAAGGCAGCGTGGCGGCTTGCTCGTGCGCGTCGCGCTAAGGCCAGCCATTTGGCTCGAGCGAAGGCCAATGCGGCGGCTTGCTCACTCGTGAGTCACGCTCGGGCCAGCCTGCCAACCCGTGCGGAGGCCAGCGCAGCGTCTGGCCCGTCCACCCCCCCCCCCCCCCCCCCCCCCCCCCCCCCCCCCCCCCCCCCCCCCCCCCCCCCCCCCCCCCCCCCCCCCCCCCCCCCCCCCCCCCCCCCCCCCCCCCCCCCCCCCCCCCCCCCCCCCCCCCCCCCCCCCCCCCCCCCCCCCCCCCCCCCCCCCCCCCCCCCCCCCCCCCCCCCCCCCCCCCCCCCCCCCCCCCCCCCCCCCCCCCCCCCCCCCCCCCCCCCCCCCCCCCCCCCCCCCCCCCCCCCCCCCCCCCCCCCCCCCCCCCCCCCCCCCCCCCCCCCCCCCCCCCCCCCCCCCCCCCCCCCCCCCCCCCCCCCCCCCCCCCCCCCCCCCCCCCCCCCCCCCCCCCCCCCCCCCCCCCCCCCCCCCCCCCCCCCCCCCCCCCCCCCCCCCCCCCCCCCCCCCCCCCCCCCCCCCCCCCCCCCCCCCCCCCCCCCCCCCCCCCCCCCCCCCCCCCCCCCCCCCCCCCCCCCCCCCCCCCCCCCCCCCCCCCCCCCCCCCCCCCCCCCCCCCCCCCCCCCCCCCCCCCCCCCCCCCCCCCCCCCCCCCCCCCCCCCCCCCCCCCCCCCCCCCCCCCCCCCCCCCCCCCCCCCCCCCAAGTACAGTACATCGCACTACTAGTTGAGAAAAGTAGTACTAGTACTGCTACAATACGAGTACGTACTCCTCCGTCACATAATGTAAGACATTTTTGACACTAGTTGGCGTGTACAAAAAATGGCAAAAACATACCCAAAATTTCTTAATCCACGCCAAAAACTACTACCTAGTGCCAAAAATTTCTTACTAGTGCTATTATTTACAGTATAATGCAATCCCATAACGTTCCATAATCCCTTTCTTTAAAAAAAATCACTTCTGGAGAGAAGATTGCTATCTCCACGCGAGCTTCTCATAGGCCAGCGCCACTGCATGCAGTCATGTGAGAGAGAGGGAGACATCCATGCAGCATGCAGAGAGAGGAGAACACGGGCGGATAGCCAATGGGCTGCATGGGGCATTTATAGCTGCTAACTCCTCCCATCCATGCGCCAGGGGTATTTCCGTCCAGAAAGCATGCAGCGAGCCCCTGCCTTGGTATCCGGGTCTGCTCTTATGCGCAGAGTAAAAAGAATCGGAGGGAGTACTAGTA
>JAAAWM010009382.1:0-22618 GCA_036873465.1 Thinopyrum obtusiflorum | reverse complement strand
TTTGAAGGAGATTGTCCAGTTTGTA
This sequence comes from Thinopyrum obtusiflorum, assembly GCA_036873465.1. Classification (NCBI taxonomy): domain Eukaryota; kingdom Viridiplantae; phylum Streptophyta; class Magnoliopsida; order Poales; family Poaceae; genus Thinopyrum; species Thinopyrum obtusiflorum. The sequence goes on along the minus strand of JAAAWM010009382.1, from coordinate 22,593 downwards.
CACGAAGTGCATCCAGTTTTTGCCGTAAACCTTTCAACTTTTAGGACATGCTATGTGGGTGAGATTATGATACGATGCCAAGTTTCAACCTTTTCAGAGCTCATTTGTGGTGCTTTTCAATTTCACGGTCATTTAGCTCAAAAAATCATTAAATACATGAAAAAAGGAAATGAATTCAGAAAAGGGTTTGAAATTGATGATGTGGCTTTGAATGGTGCATATTGAACGCACACAAAGTCTGGAGTTAAAATAAGTTAAAAAATGAAATCCCTTTGTAATAGATGAGTTTTTGTGCGAAACCCTAATACTTTGAAAGTGATTGTTCACTTTGTACACGAAGTGCATCCAGTTTTTGCGGTAACCCTCTCAACTATTTAGCACATGCTATGTGCGTGAAATTATAAAACCATGCCAAGTTTCAACCTTTTCAGAGCTCATTTCTAGTGCTCTTCAATTTCAGGGTCATTTACCTCAAAACAATTATTAAATGCATGAAAAATAGCAAATGAAGTCAGAAAAGGGTTGTAAATTGATGATGTGCCTTTGGATGGTGCATATTGAATGCACAAAAAGTCTAGAGTGACCATAAGTTAAAAAATGAAGTCCCTTTGTAATAGATGAGTTTTCGTCAGAAACCATGATACTTTGAAAGTGATTGTCTAGTTTGTACATGAAGTGCATCCAGTTTTTGCCGTAACCCTCTCAACTTTGTAGCACATGCTATGTGGGTGAAATTATGATACCATGCCAAGTTTAAACCTTTTCAGTGCTCATTTGTAGTGCTTTTCAATTTCACGGTCATTTAGTTCAAAAAATCATTAAATACATGAAAAAAGGAAATGAAGTCAGAAAAGGGTTGAAAATTGATGATGTGGCTTTGAATGGTGCATATTGAACGCACAAAAAGTCTGGAGTTACAATAAGTTAAAAAATAAAATCCCTTTGTAATAGATGAGTTTTCGTCCGAAACCCTAATACTTTGAAGGAGATTGTCCAGTTTGTACACGAAGTGCATGCAGTTTTTGCCGTAACCCTCTCAACTTTTAGTACATGCTATGTGGGTGAGATTATGATACCATGCCAAGTTTCAACCTTTTCAGAGCTCATTTGTGGTGCTTTTCAATTTCACGGTCATTTAGTTCAAAAAAATCATTAAATACATGAAAAAAGGAAATGAAGTCAGAAAAGGTTTGAAAATTAATGATGCGGCTTTGAATGGTGCATATTGAACTCACACAAAGTCTGGAGCTAAAATAAGTTAAAAAAATGAGATCCCTTTGTAATAGATGACTTTTCATCCAAAACCCTGATACTTTGAAAGAGATTGTCAAGTTTGTACACGAAGTGCATCCAGTTTTTGCCGTAACCCTCTCAACTTTTTAGTACATGATATGTGGGTGAAATTATGATACCATGTGAAGTTTTAACCTCTTTAGAGTCCATTTGTAGTGTTTTTCAATTTCAGGGTCATTTAGCTCAAAAAATCATTAAATGCATGAAAAATAGCAAATGAAGTCTGGAAAGGGTTGAAAATTGATGATGTGGCTTTGAATGGTGCATATTGAACGCACAAAGACTCTGGAGTTAAATTAAGTTAAAAAAAATTAAATCAATTTGTAATAGATGAGTTTTCGTCCGAAACCCCGATACTTTGAAAGAGATTGTCAAGTTTGCACATGAAGTGCATTCAGTTTTTGCCGTAACCCTCTCAACTCTCTAGCACAGGCTACGTGGGTGAAATTATGATACCATGCCAAGTTTCAATCTTTTCAGAGTTCATAGTGATTTTAAATTTCAGGGTCAATTACCTCAAAAAATCATTAAATGCAAGAAAAATAGCAAATGAAATCAGAAAAGGTTGAAAATAGATGATGTGCTTTGAATGGTGCATATTGAACGCACACAAAGTCTGGAGTTAAAACGAGTTAAAAAATGAAATTCCTTTGTAATAGATGAGTTTTCGCCCGAAACCGTGATACTTTGAAAGAGATTGTCCAGTTTGTACATGAAGTGCATCTAGTTTTCACGGTAACCCTCTCAACTTTTTAGCACATGCTATGTGGGTGAAATTATGATACCATGCCAAGTTTCAACCTTTTAAGAGCTTATTTGTAGTGCTTTTCAATTTCACGGTCATTTAGCTCAAAAAAATTATTAAATACATGAACAATGGAAATGAAGTCTCAAAAGGGTTGAAACTTGATTATGTGGCTTTGAATGGTGCATATTGAACGCAAAAAAAATTCTGGAGTCCCCCCCCCCCCCCCCCCCCCCCCCCCCCCCCCCCCCCCCCCCCCCCCCCCCCCCCCCCTAATACTTTGAATAAGATTGTCCAGTTTTTACACGAAGTGTATCCAGTTGCTGTCGTAACCCTCTCAACTTTTTAGCACATGCTATGTGGGTGAGATTATGATACCATGCCAAGTTTCAACCTTTTCAGAGCTCATTTGTAGTGCTTTTCAATTTCACGGTCATTTAGCTAAAAAAAAATCATTAAATACATGAAAAATGGAAATGAATTCAGAAAAGGGTTTGAAATTGATGATGTGGCATTGAATGGTGCATATTGAACGCACAAAAAGTCTGGAGTTAAAATGAGTTAAAAAATGAAATTCCTTTGTAATAGATGAGTTTTCGTCCGAAACCGTGATACTTTGAAAGAGATTGTCCAGTTTGTACATGAAGTGCATCTAGTTTTCACCGTAACCTTCTCAACTTTTTAGCACATGCTACGTGGGTGAAATTATGATACCATGCCAAGTTTCCACCTTTTCAGAGCTCATTTGTAGTGCTTTTCAATTTCACGGTCATTTAGCTCAAAAAAAATCATTAAATACATGAAAAAAGGAAATGAATTCAGAAAAGGGTTTGAAATTGATGATGTGGCTTTGAATGGTGCATATTGAACGCAAAAAAACCTGGAGTTAAAATAAGTTAAAAAATGAAATCCCTTTGTAACAGATCCCCCCCCCCCCCCCCCCCCCCCCCCCCCCCCCCCCCCCCCCCCCCCCCCCCCCCCCCCCCCCCCCCCCCCCCCCCCCCCCCCCCCCCCCCCCCCCCCCCCCCCCCCCCCCCCCCCCCCCCCCCCCCCCCCCCCCCCCCCCCCCCCCCCCCCCCCCCCCCCCCCCCCCCCCCCCCCCCCCCCCCCCCCCCCCCCCCCCCCCCCCCCCCCCCCCCCCCCCCCCCCCCCCCCCCCCCCCCCCCCCCCCCCCCCCCCCCCCCCCCCCCCCCCCCCCCCCCCCCCCCCCCCCCCCCCCCCCCCCCCCCCCCCCCCCCCCCCCCCCCCCCCCCCCCCCCCCCCCCCCCCCCCCCCCCCCCCCCCCCCCCCCCCCCCCCCCCCCCCCCCCCCCCCCCCCCCCCCCCCCCCCCCCCCCCCCCCCCCCCCCCCCCCCCCCCCCCCCCCCCCCCCCCCCCCCCCCCCCCCCCCCCCCCCCCCCCCCCCCCCCCCCCCCCCCCCCCCCCCCCCCCCCCCCCCCCCCCCCCCCCCCCCCCCCCCCCCCCCCCCCCCCCCCCCCCCCCCCCCCCCCCCCCCCCCCCCCCCCCCCCCCCCCCCCCCCCCCCCCCCCCCCCCCCCCCCCCCCCCCCCCCCCCCCCCCCCCCCCCCCCCCCCCCCCCCCCCCCCCCCCCCCCCCCCCCCCCCCCCCCCCCCCCCCCCCCCCCCCCCCCCCCCCCCCCCCCCCCCCCCCCCCCCCCCCCCCCCCCCCCCCCCCCCCCCCCCCCCCCCCCCCCCCCCCCCCCCCCCCCCCCCCCCCCCCCCCCCCCCCCCCCCCCCCCCCCCCCCCCCCCCCCCCCCCCCCCCCCCCCCCCCCCCCCCCCCCCCCCCCCCCCCCCCCCCCCCCCCCCCCCCCCCCCCCCCCCCCCCCCCCCCCCCCCCCCCCCCCCCCCCCCCCCCCCCCCCCCCCCCCCCCCCCCCCCCCCCCCCCCCCCCCCCCCCCCCCCCCCCCCCCCCCCCCCCCCCCCCCCCCCCCCCCCCCCCCCCCCCCCCCCCCCCCCCCCCCCCCCCCCCCCCCCCCCCCCCCCCCCCCCCCCCCCCCCCCCCCCCCCCCCCCCCCCCCCCCCCCCCCCCCCCCCCCCCCCCCCCCCCCCCCCCCCCCCCCCCCCCCCCCCCCCCCCCCCCCCCCCCCCCCCCCCCCCCCCCCCCCCCCCCCCCCCCCCCCCCCCCCCCCCCCCCCCCCCCCCCCCCCCCCCCCCCCCCCCCCCCCCCCCCCCCCCCCCCCCCCCCCCCCCCCCCCCCCCCCCCCCCCCCCCCCCCCCCCCCCCCCCCCCCCCCCCCCCCCCCCCCCCCCCCCCCCCCCCCCCCCCCCCATTTTTTTAACTTAATTTAACGCCAGACTATTTGTGCATTCAATATGCACAATCCAAAGCCACATCATCAATTTTCAACCCTTTCCAGACTTCATTTGCTATTTTTTCATGCATTTAATGATTTTTTGAGCTAGATCACCTTGAAATTGAAAAGCACTACGAATAAACTCGGAAGAGGTTGAAACTTGACATGGCATCATAATTTCACCCACATCGCATGTGCTAAAAAGTTGAGAGGGTTACGGCAAAAACTAGATGCACTTAGTGTACAAAATGGACAATCTCTTTCAAAGTATTAGTGTTTCAAACTTATTTTAACTCCTGACTTTTTGTGCGTCAATATGCACCATTCAAAGCCACATCATCATATTTCAACCATTTCCATACTTCATTTGCTATTTTTCATGCATTTAATGATTTTTTGAGCTAGATCACCTTGAAATTCAAAAGCACTACGAATGAACTCTGAAGAGGTTGAAACTTGACATGGTATCATAATTTCACCCACATCGCATGTGCTAAAAAGTTGAGAGGGTTACGGCAAAAACTGGATGCACTTCGTGTACAAACTTGACAATCTCTATCAAAGTATCAGGGTTTTGGACGAAAACTCATCTATTACAAGGGGATTTCATATTTTGTTACTTATTTTAGCTCCAGACTTTTTGTGCGTTCAATATGCACCATTCAAAGCCACATCAACTTTCAACCCTTTTCTGACTTCATTTACTATTTTTCATGCATTTAATGATTTTTGTGCTAAATGACCCTGAAGTTGAAAAGCACTACAAATAACTCTGAAAAGATTGAAAGCTGGCATGGTATCATAATTTCACCCACTTAGCATGTGCTAAAACGTTGAGAGTGTTACAGCTAAAACTGGATGCATTTAGTGTACAAAATGGACAATCTCTTTCAAAGTATCAGTGTTTCGCACGAAAACTCATCTATTACAAAGGGATTTCAGTTTTTTAAACTTATTTTAACTCCAGATTTTTGTGCGTTTAATATGCACCATTCAAAACCATATCCCCAATTTTCAATCCTTTTCTGACTTCATTTGCTACTTTTCTTGCATTTTATGATTTTTTAACTAAATGACCCTGAAATTGAAAGCACTACAAATGAACTCTGAAAAGGTTGAAACTTGGCATGGTATCATAATTTCAGCCACATAGCATGTGCTAAAAACTTGATAGGGTTACGAAAAAAACTGCATGCACTTTGTGTACAAACTGGACAATCTCTTTCAAAGTATTAGGGTTTCGGACGAAAACTCACGTATAACAAAGATATTTCATTTTTTAACTTATTTTAACTCCAGACCTATTATGCGTTTAATATGCACCATTCAAAGCCACATCATCATATTTCAACCCTTTTCTGAATTCATTTCCTTTTTCCATGGATTTAATGATTGTTTTGAGCTAAATGACCCTGAAATTGAAAAGCACTACAAATGAGCTCTGAAAAGGTTGAAACTTGGCATGGTATCATAATTTCACCCACATAGCATGTGCTAAAAAGTTGAGAGGGTTACGGAAAAATCTGAATGCACTTCGTGTATAAACTGGACAATCTCTTTCACCCCCCCCCCCCCCCCCCCCCCCCCCCCCCCCCCCCCCCCCCCCCCCCCCCCCCCCCCCCCCCCCCCCCCCCCCCCCCCCCCCCCCCCCCCCCCCCCCCCCCCCCCCCCCCCCCCCCCCCCCCCCCCCCCCCCCCCCCCCCCCCCCCCCCCCCCCCCCCCCCCCCCCCCCCCCCCCCCCCCCCCCCCCCCCCCCCCCCCCCCCCCCCCCCCCCCCCCCCCCCCCCCCCCCCCCCCCCCCCCCCCCCCCCCCCCCCCCCCCCCCCCCCCCCCCCCCCCCCCCCCCCCCCCCCCCCCCCCCCCCCCCCCCCCCCCCCCCCCCCCCCCCCCCCCCCCCCCCCCCCCCCCCCCCCCCCCCCCCCCCCCCCCCCCCCCCCCCCCCCCCCCCCCCCCCCCCCCCCCCCCCCCCCCCCCCCCCCCCCCCCCCCCCCCCCCCCCCCCCCCCCCCCCCCCCCCCCCCCCCCCCCCCCCCCCCCCCCCCCCCCCCCCCCCCCCCCCCCCCCCCCCCCCCCCCCCCCCCCCCCCCCCCCCCCCCCCCCCCCCCCCCCCCCCCCCCCCCCCCCCCCCCCCCCCCCCCCCCCCCCCCCCCCCCCCCCCCCCCCCCCCCCCCCCCCCCCCCCCCCCCCCCCCCCCCCCCCCCCCCCCCCCCCCCCCCCCCCCCCCCCCCCCCCCCCCCCCCCCCCCCCCCCCCCCCCCCCCCCCCCCCCCCCCCCCCCCCCCCCCCCCCCCCCCCCCCCCCCCCCCCCCCCCCCCCCCCCCCCCCCCCCCCCCCCCCCCCCCCCCCCCCCCCCCCCCCCCCCCCCCCCCCCCCCCCCCCCCCCCCCCCCCCCCCCCCCCCCCCCCCCCCCCCCCCCCCCCCCCCCCCCCCCCCCCCCCCCCCCCCCCCCCCCCCCCCCCCCCCCCCCCCCCCCCCCCCCCCCCCCCCCCCCCCCCCCCCCCCCCCCCCCCCCCCCCCCCCCCCCCCCCCCCCCCCCCCCCCCCCCCCCCCCCCCCCCCCCCCCCCCCCCCCCCCCCCCCCCCCCCCCCCCCCCCCCCCCCCCCCCCCCCCCCCCCCCCCCCCCCCCCCCCCCCCCCCCCCCCCCCCCCCCCCCCCCCCCCCCCCCCCCCCCCCCCCCCCCCCCCCCCCCCCCCCCCCCCCCCCCCCCCCCCCCCCCCCCCCCCCCCCCCCCCCCCCCCCCCCCCCCCCCCCCCCCCCCCCCCCCCCCCCCCCCCCCCCCCCCCCCCCCCCCCCCCCCCCCCCCCCCCCCCCCCCCCCCCCCCCCCCCCCCCCCCCCCCCCCCCCCCCCCCCCCCCCCCCCCCCCCCCCCCCCCCCCCCCCCCCCCCCCCCCCCCCCCCCCCCCCCCCCCCCCCCCCCCCCCCCCCCCCCCCCCCCCCCCCCCCCCCCCCCCCCCCCCCCCCCCCCCCCCCCCCCCCCCCCCCCCCCCCCCCCCCCCCCCCCCCCCCCCCCCCCCCCCCCCCCCCCCCCCCCCCCCCCCCCCCCCCCCCCCCCCCCCCCCCCCCCCCCCCCCCCCCCCCCCCCCCCCCCCCCCCCCCCCCCCCCCCCCCCCCCCCCCCCCCCCCCCCCCCCCCCCCCCCCCCCCCCCCCCCCCCCCCCCCCCCCCCCCCCCCCCCCCCCCCCCCCCCCCCCCCCCCCCCCCCCCCCCCCCCCCCCCCCCCCCCCCCCCCCCCCCCCCCCCCCCCCCCCCCCCCCCCCCCCCCCCCCCCCCCCCCCCCCCCCCCCCCCCCCCCCCCCCCCCCCCCCCCCCCCCCCCCCCCCCCCCCCCCCCCCCCCCCCCCCCCCCCCCCCCCCCCCCCCCCCCCCCCCCCCCCCCCCCCCCCCCCCCCCCCCCCCCCCCCCCCCCCCCCCCCCCCCCCCCCCCCCCCCCCCCCCCCCCCCCCCCCCCCCCCCCCCCCCCCCCCCCCCCCCCCCCCCCCCCCCCCCCCCCCCCCCCCCCCCCCCCCCCCCCCCCCCCCCCCCCCCCCCCCCCCCCCCCCCCCCCCCCCCCCCCCCCCCCCCCCCCCCCCCCCCCCCCCCCCCCCCCCCCCCCCCCCCCCCCCCCCCCCCCCCCCCCCCCCCCCCCCCCCCCCCCCCCCCCCCCCCCCCCCCCCCCCCCCCCCCCCCCCCCCCCCCCCCCCCCCCCCCCCCCCCCCCCCCCCCCCCCCCCCCCCCCCCCCCCCCCCCCCCCCCCCCCCCCCCCCCCCCCCCCCCCCCCCCCCCCCCCCCCCCCCCCCCCCCCCCCCCCCCCCCCCCCCCCCCCCCCCCCCCCCCCCCCCCCCCCCCCCCCCCCCCCCCCCCCCCCCCCCCCCCCCCCCCCCCCCCCCCCCCCCCCCCCCCCCCCCCCCCCCCCCCCCCCCCCCCCCCCCCCCCCCCCCCCCCCCCCCCCCCCCCCCCCCCCCCCCCCCCCCCCCCCCCCCCCCCCCCCCCCCCCCCCCCCCCCCCCCCCCCCCCCCCCCCCCCCCCCCCCCCCCCCCCCCCCCCCCCCCCCCCCCCCCCCCCCCCCCCCCCCCCCCCCCCCCCCCCCCCCCCCCCCCCCCCCCCCCCCCCCCCCCCCCCCCCCCCCCCCCCCCCCCCCCCCCCCCCCCCCCCCCCCCCCCCCCCCCCCCCCCCCCCCCCCCCCCCCCCCCCCCCCCCCCCCCCCCCCCCCCCCCCCCCCCCCCCCCCCCCCCCCCCCCCCCCCCCCCCCCCCCCCCCCCCCCCCCCCCCCCCCCCCCCCCCCCCCCCCCCCCCCCCCCCCCCCCCCCCCCCCCCCCCCCCCCCCCCCCCCCCCCCCCCCCCCCCCCCCCCCCCCCCCCCCCCCCCCCCCCCCCCCCCCCCCCCCCCCCCCCCCCCCCCCCCCCCCCCCCCCCCCCCCCCCCCCCCCCCCCCCCCCCCCCCCCCCCCCCCCCCCCCCCCCCCCCCCCCCCCCCCCCCCCCCCCCCCCCCCCCCCCCCCCCCCCCCCCCCCCCCCCCCCCCCCCCCCCCCCCCCCCCCCCCCCCCCCCCCCCCCCCCCCCCCCCCCCCCCCCCCCCCCCCCCCCCCCCCCCCCCCCCCCCCCCCCCCCCCCCCCCCCCCCCCCCCCCCCCCCCCCCCCCCCCCCCCCCCCCCCCCCCCCCCCCCCCCCCCCCCCCCCCCCCCCCCCCCCCCCCCCCCCCCCCCCCCCCCCCCCCCCCCCCCCCCCCCCCCCCCCCCCCCCCCCCCCCCCCCCCCCCCCCCCCCCCCCCCCCCCCCCCCCCCCCCCCCCCCCCCCCCCCCCCCCCCCCCCCCCCCCCCCCCCCCCCCCCCCCCCCCCCCCCCCCCCCCCCCCCCCCCCCCCCCCCCCCCCCCCCCCCCCCCCCCCCCCCCCCCCCCCCCCCCCCCCCCCCCCCCCCCCCCCCCCCCCCCCCCCCCCCCCCCCCCCCCCCCCCCCCCCCCCCCCCCCCCCCCCCCCCCCCCCCCCCCCCCCCCCCCCCCCCCCCCCCCCCCCCCCCCCCCCCCCCCCCCCCCCCCCCCCCCCCCCCCCCCCCCCCCCCCCCCCCCCCCCCCCCCCCCCCCCCCCCCCCCCCCCCCCCCCCCCCCCCCCCCCCCCCCCCCCCCCCCCCCCCCCCCCCCCCCCCCCCCCCCCCCCCCCCCCCCCCCCCCCCCCCCCCCCCCCCCCCCCCCCCCCCCCCCCCCCCCCCCCCCCCCCCCCCCCCCCCCCCCCCCCCCCCCCCCCCCCCCCCCCCCCCCCCCCCCCCCCCCCCCCCCCCCCCCCCCCCCCCCCCCCCCCCCCCCCCCCCCCCCCCCCCCCCCCCCCCCCCCCCCCCCCCCCCCCCCCCCCCCCCCCCCCCCCCCCCCCCCCCCCCCCCCCCCCCCCCCCCCCCCCCCCCCCCCCCCCCCCCCCCCCCCCCCCCCCCCCCCCCCCCCCCCCCCCCCCCCCCCCCCCCCCCCCCCCCCCCCCCCCCCCCCCCCCCCCCCCCCCCCCCCCCCCCCCCCCCCCCCCCCCCCCCCCCCCCCCCCCCCCCCCCCCCCCCCCCCCCCCCCCCCCCCCCCCCCCCCCCCCCCCCCCCCCCCCCCCCCCCCCCCCCCCCCCCCCCCCCCCCCCCCCCCCCCCCCCCCCCCCCCCCCCCCCCCCCCCCCCCCCCCCCCCCCCCCCCCCCCCCCCCCCCCCCCCCCCCCCCCCCCCCCCCCCCCCCCCCCCCCCCCCCCCCCCCCCCCCCCCCCCCCCCCCCCCCCCCCCCCCCCCCCCCCCCCCCCCCCCCCCCCCCCCCCCCCCCCCCCCCCCCCCCCCCCCCCCCCCCCCCCCCCCCCCCCCCCCCCCCCCCCCCCCCCCCCCCCCCCCCCCCCCCCCCCCCCCCCCCCCCCCCCCCCCCCCCCCCCCCCCCCCCCCCCCCCCCCCCCCCCCCCCCCCCCCCCCCCCCCCCCCCCCCCCCCCCCCCCCCCCCCCCCCCCCCCCCCCCCCCCCCCCCCCCCCCCCCCCCCCCCCCCCCCCCCCCCCCCCCCCCCCCCCCCCCCCCCCCCCCCCCCCCCCCCCCCCCCCCCCCCCCCCCCCCCCCCCCCCCCCCCCCCCCCCCCCCCCCCCCCCCCCCCCCCCCCCCCCCCCCCCCCCCCCCCCCCCCCCCCCCCCCCCCCCCCCCCCCCCCCCCCCCCCCCCCCCCCCCCCCCCCCCCCCCCCCCCCCCCCCCCCCCCCCCCCCCCCCCCCCCCCCCCCCCCCCCCCCCCCCCCCCCCCCCCCCCCCCCCCCCCCCCCCCCCCCCCCCCCCCCCCCCCCCCCCCCCCCCCCCCCCCCCCCCCCCCCCCCCCCCCCCCCCCCCCCCCCCCCCCCCCCCCCCCCCCCCCCCCCCCCCCCCCCCCCCCCCCCCCCCCCCCCCCCCCCCCCCCCCCCCCCCCCCCCCCCCCCCCCCCCCCCCCCCCCCCCCCCCCCCCCCCCCCCCCCCCCCCCCCCCCCCCCCCCCCCCCCCCCCCCCCCCCCCCCCCCCCCCCCCCCCCCCCCCCCCCCCCCCCCCCCCCCCCCCCCCCCCCCCCCCCCCCCCCCCCCCCCCCCCCCCCCCCCCCCCCCCCCCCCCCCCCCCCCCCCCCCCCCCCCCCCCCCCCCCCCCCCCCCCCCCCCCCCCCCCCCCCCCCCCCCCCCCCCCCCCCCCCCCCCCCCCCCCCCCCCCCCCCCCCCCCCCCCCCCCCCCCCCCCCCCCCCCCCCCCCCCCCCCCCCCCCCCCCCCCCCCCCCCCCCCCCCCCCCCCCCCCCCCCCCCCCCCCCCCCCCCCCCCCCCCCCCCTTCAAAGCCACATCATCAATTTACAACCCTTTTCTGACTTCATTTGCTATTTTGCATGCATTTAATAATTGTTTTGAGGTAAATGACCCTAAAATTGAAAAGCACTAGAAATGAGCTCTGAAAAGGTTGAAACTTGGCGTGGTATTATAATTTCACCCACATAGCATGTGCTAAATAGTTGAGAGGGTTACGGCAAAAACCTGGATGCACTTCATGTACAAACTGGACAATCTCTTTCGAAGTATCACGGTTTCGGACGAAAACTCATCTATTAGAAAGGAATTTCATTTTTTAACTTATTTTAACTCCAGACTTTTTGTGCGTTCAATATGCAGCATTCAAAGCCACATCATCAATTTTCAACTTTTTCTGATTTCATTTGCTATTTTTCTTGCATTTAATGATTTTTTGAGCTAAATGACCCTGAAATTGAAAATCACTATGAACTCTGAAAAGGTTGAAACTTGGCATGGTATCATAATTTCACCCACATAGCCTGTGCTAGAGAGTTGAGAGGGTTACGGCAAAAACAGAATGCACTTCATGTGCAAACTTGACATTCTCTTTCAAAGTATCGGGGTTTCGGCGAAAACTCATCTATTACAAAGGGATTTATTTTTTTTAACTTAATTAACTCCATACTTTTTGTGCGTTCAATATGCACCATTCAAAGCCACATCATCAATTTTCAACCCTTTCTAGACTTCATTTGCTATTTGTCATGCATTTAATGATTTTTTGAGCTAAATGACTCTGAAATTGAAAAACACTACAAATGGACTCTAAAGATATTGAAACTTGACATGGTATCATAATTTCACCCACATAGCATGTGCTAAAAAGTTGACAGGGTTACGGCAAAAACTGGATGCACTTCATGTACAAACTGGACAATCTCTTTCAAAGTATCACGGTTTCTGACGAAAACTCATCTATTACAAAGGGACTTCATTTTTTAACTTATTTTAACTCCAGACTTTTTGTGCGTTCAATATGCACCATTCAAAGCCACATCATCAATTTTAAACCCTTTTCTGACTTCATTTCCTTTTTGATGTATTTAATGATTTTTTTGAGCTAAATGCCGTGAAATTGAAAAGCACCACAAATGAGCTCTGAAAAGGTTGAAACTTGGCATGATATCATAATCTCACCCACATAGCATGTACTAAAAGTTGAGAGGGTTACGGCAAAAACTGGATGCACTTCGTGTACAAACTGGACAATCACCTTCAAAGTATTAGGGTTTCGGACGAAAACTCATCTATTACAAAGAGATTACATATTCTAACTTATTTTAACTCCAGACTTTTTGTGCGTTCAATATTCACCATTCAAAGCCACATCATCAATTTTCAACCCTTTTCTGACTTCATTTCCTTTTTTCATGTACTTAATGATTTTTTGAGCTAAATGACCGTGAAATTGAAAACACTACAAATGAGCTCTGAAAAGGTTTAAACATGGCACGGTATCATAATTTCATCGACATAGCATGTGCTACAAAGTTGAGAGGGTTACGGCAAAAACTGGATGCACTTCATGTACAAACTGGACAATCTCTCTCAAAGTATCACGGTTTCTGACGAAAACTCGTCTATTAAAAAGGGACTTCATTATTTAACTTATTTTCACTCTAGACTTTTTTTGCATTCAATATGCACCATTCAAAGTCACATCATCAATTTACAACCCTTTTCTGACTTCATTTGCTATTTTCATGCATTTAATGATTGTTTTGAGGTAAATGACCCTGAAATTGAAAAGCACTACAAATGAGCTCTGAAAAGGTTGAAACTTGGCATGGTATCATAATTTCACCCACATAGCATGTGCTAAAAAGTTGAGAGGGTTACGGCAAAAACTGGATGCACTTCGTGTACAAAGTGAACAATCTCTTTCAAAGTTGAGGGTTTCGGACGAAAACTCATCTAGTACGAACAAATTTGATTTCTAAACTTATTTTAACTCCAGACTTTTTGTGCAAACTTGACATTCTCTTTCAAAGTATCGGGGTTTCGGCGAAAACTCATCTATTACAAAGGGATTTATTTTTTTAACTTAATTAACTCCATACTTTTTGTGCGTTCAATATGCACCATTCAAAGCCACATCATCAATTTTAAACCCTTTTATGACTTCATTTCCTTTTTTCATGTATTTAATGATTTTTTTGAGCTAAATGACCGTGAAATTCAAAAGCACTACAAATGAGCTCTGAAAAGGTTTAAACTTGGCATGCTATCATAATTTCACCCACATAGAATGTGCTAAAAAGTTGAGAGGGTTATGCAAAAACTTGATGCACTTCATGTACAAACTGGACAATCTCTTTCAAAGTATCACGGTTTCTGACGAAAACTCATCTATCACAAAGGGACTTCATTTTTTAACTTATTTTCACTCTAGACTTTTTGTGCATTCGATATGCACCATTCAAAGGCACATCATCAATTTGCAACCTTTTCTGACTTCATTTGCTATTTGTCATGCATTTAATAATTGTTTTGAGGTAAATGACCCTAAAATTGAAAAGCACTAGAAATGAGCTCTGAAAAGGTTGAAACTTATCATGGTATTATAATTTCACCCACATAGCATGTGCTAAATAGTTGAGAGGGTTCCCCCCCCCCCCCCCCCCCCCCCCCCCCCCCCCCCCCCCCCCCCCCCCCCCCCCCCCCCCCCCCCCCCCCCCCCCCCCCCCCCCCCCCCCCCCCCCCCCCCCCCCCCCCCCCCCCCCCCCCCCCCCCCCCCCCCCCCCCCCCCCCCCCCCCCCCCCCCCCCCCCCCCCCCCCCCCCCCCCCCCCCCCCCCCCCCCCCCCCCCCCCCCCCCCCCCCCCCCCCCCCCCCCCCCCCCCCCCCCCCCCCCCCCCCCCCCCCCCCCCCCCCCCCCCCCCCCCCCCCCCCCCCCCCCCCCCCCCCCCCCCCCCCCCCCCCCCCCCCCCCCCCCCCCCCCCCCCCCCCCCCCCCCCCCCCCCCCCCCCCCCCCCCCCCCCCCCCCCCCCCCCCCCCCCCCCCCCCCCCCCCCCCCCCCCCCCCCCCCCCCCCCCCCCCCCCCCCCCCCCCCCCCCCCCCCCCCCCCCCCCCCCCCCCCCCCCCCCCCCCCCCCCCCCCCCCCCCCCCCCCCCCCCCCCCCCCCCCCCCCCCCCCCCCCCCCCCCCCCCCCCCCCCCCCCCCCCCCCCCCCCCCCCCCCCCCCCCCCCCCCCCCCCCCCCCCCCCCCCCCCCCCCCCCCCCCCCCCCCCCCCCCCCCCCCCCCCCCCCCCCCCCCCCCCCCCCCCCCCCCCCCCCCCCCCCCCCCCCCCCCCCCCCCCCCCCCCCCCCCCCCCCCCCCCCCCCCCCCCCCCCCCCCCCCCCCCCCCCCCCCCCCCGTGCATATTGAACGCACAAAAAGTCTGGAGTTAAAATAAGTTAAAAAATGAAAACCCTTCGTAATAGATGAGTTTTCGTCCGAAACCCTAATACTTTGAAGGAGATAGTCCTGTTTGTACCCGAAGTGCATCCAGTTTTTGCCGTAACCCTCTCAACATTTAGTACATGCTATGTATGTGATATTATGACACCATGCCAAGTTTCAACCTTTTCAGAGCTCATTTGTAGTGCTTTTCAATTTCACGGTCATTTAGCTCAAAAAAATCATTAAATACATGAAAAAAGGAAATGAAGTCAGAAAAGGGTTGAAAATTGATGATGTGGCTTTGAATGGTGCATATTGAACGCACAAAAAGTCTGAAGTTAAAATAAGTTAAAAAATGAAAACCCTTCGTAATAGATGAGTTTTCGTCTGAAAACCTAATACTTTGAAGGAGATTGTCCAGTTTGTACATGAAGTGTATCAAGGTTTTGCCGTAACCCTCTCAACTTTTAGTACATGCTATATGGGTGAGATTATGATACCATGCCAAGTTTCAACCTTTTCAGAGCTCATTTGTAGTGCTTTTCAATTTCACGGTCATTTAGCTCAAAAAAATCATTAAATACATGACAAAAGGAAATGAAGTCAGAAAAGGGTTTAAAATTGATGATGTGGCTTTGAATGGTGCATATTGAACGCACAAAAAGTCTGGAGTTAAAATAAGTTAAAAAATGAAGTCCCTTTGTAATAGACGAGTTTTCGTCAGAAGCCGTGATACTTTGAAAGAGATTGTCCAGAGTGTACATGAAGTGCATCCAGTTTTTGCCGTAACCCTGTCAACTTTTTAGCACATGCTATGTGGGTGAAATTATGATACCATGCCAAGTTTAAACCTTTTCAGTGCTCATTTGTAGTGCTTTTCAATTTCACGGTCATTTAGCTCAAAAAATCATTAAATACATGAAAAAGGAAATGAAGTCAGAAAAGGGTTGGGAATTGATGATGTGGCTTTGAATGGTGCATATTGAACGCACAAAAAGTCTGGAGTTAAAATAAGTTAAAAAATGAAATCCCTTTGTAATAGATGAGTTTTCGTCCGAAACCCTAATACTTTGAAGGAGATTGTCCATTTTGTACATGAAGTGCATCCAGTTTTTGCCGTAACCCTCTCAACTTTTAGTACATGCTATGTGGGTGAGATTATGATACCATGCCAAGTTTCAACCTTTTCAGAGCTCATTTATAGTGCTTTTCAATTTCACGGTCATTTAGCTCAAAAAAATCATTAAATACCTGAAAAAAAGGAAACGAAGTCAGAAAAGGGTTTAAAATTGATGATGTGGCTTTGAATGGTGCATATTGAACGCACAAAAAGTCTGGAGTTAAAATAAGTTAAAAAAGGAAATCCCTTTGTAATAGACGAGTTTTCGTCAGAAACCGTGATACTTTGAAAGAGATTGTCCAGTTTGTACATGAAGTGCATCCAGTTTTTGCCGTAACCCTCTCAACTTTTTAGCACATGCTATGTGGGTGAAATTACGATACCATGCCAAGTTTAAACCTTTTCAGTGCTCATTTGTAGTGCTTTTCAATTTCACGGTCATTTAGCTCAAAAAATCATTAAATACATGAAAAAAGGAAATGAAGTCAGAAAAGGGTTTAAATTTGATGATGTGGCTTTGAAGGTGCATATTGAACGCAAAAAAATCTGGAGTTAAAATAAGTTAAAAAATGAAATCCCTTTGTAATAGATGAGTTTTCGACCGAAACCCTAATACTTTGAATAAGATTGTCCAGTTTGTACACGAAGTGCATCCCATTGTTACCGTAACCCTCTCAACTTTTTAGCACAGGCTATGTGGGTGAGATTATGATACCATGCCAAGTTTCAACCTTTTCAGAGCTCATTTGTAGTGCTTTTCAAATTCACGGTCATTTAGCTCAAAAAGAAATCATTAAATACACGAAAAAATGAAATGGATTCAGAAAAGGGTTTGAAATTGATGATGTGGCTTTGAATGGTGCATATTGAACGCACAAAAAGTCTAGAGTTAAAATAAGTTAAAAACTGAAATCCCTTTGTAATAGATGAGTTTTTTGTCCGAAACTCTAATACTTTGAAAGAGATTGTTCACTTTGTACACGAAGTGCATCCAGTTTTTGCCGTAACCCTCTCAACTAGTTAGCACATGCTATGTGGGTGAAATTATAATACCATGCCAAGTTTCAACCTTTTGCGAGCTCATTTCTAGTGCTTTTCAATTTCTGGGTCATTTACCTCAAAACAATTATTAAATGTATGAAAAATAGCAAATGAAGTCAGAAAAGGGTTGAAAATTGATGATGTGCCTTTGAATGGTGCATATTGAATGCAGAAAAAGTCTAGAGTGAAAATAAGTTAAATAATGAAGTTCCTTTGTAATAGATGAGTTTTTGTCAGAAACCGTGATACTTTGAAAGAGATTGTCCAGTTTGTACATGAAGTGCATCCTGTTTTTGCCTTAACCCTCTCAACTTTGTAGCACATGCTATGTGGATGAAATTATGATACCGTGCCCCCCCCCCCCCCCCCCCCCCCCATGTATTTAATGCTTTTTTTGAGCTAAATGACCGTGTAATTGAAAAGCTCTGCAAATGAGAGGGTTACGGCAAAAACTTGATGCACTTCATGTACAAACTGGACAATCTCTTTCAAAGTATCACGGTTTCTGACGAAAACTCATCTATTACAAAGGGACTTCATTTTTTAACTTATTTTCACTCTAGACTTTTTGTGCATTCAATATGCACCATTCAAAGGCACATCATCATTTTTCAACCCTTTTCTGACTTCATTTGCTATTTTTCATACATTTAATAATTATTTTGAGGTAAATGACCCAGAAACTGAAAAGCACTAGAAATGAGCTCGCAAAAGGTTGAAACTTGGCATGGTATTATAATTTCACCCACATAGCATGTGCTAACTATTTGAGAGGGTTACGGCAAAAACTGGATGCACTTCGTGTACAAAGTGAACAATCTCTTTCAAAGTATTAGGGTTTCGGACAAAAACTCATCTATTACAAAGGGATTTCAGTTTTTAACTTATTTTAACTCTAGACTTTTTGTGCGTTCAATATGCACCATTCAAAGCCACATCATCAATTTCAAACCCTTTTCTGAATCCATTTCATTTTTTCGTGTATTTAATGATTTCTTTTTGAGCTAAATGACCGTGAAATTGAAAAGCACTACAAATGACCTCTGAAAAGGTTGAAACTTGGCATGGTATCATAATCTCACCCACATAGCATGCCCCCCCCCCCCCCCCCCCCCCCCCCCCCCCCCCCCCCCCCCCCCCCCCCCCCCCCCCCCCCCCCCCCCCCCCCCCCCCCCCCCCCCCCCCCCCCCCCCCCCCCCCCCCCCCCCCCCCCCCCCCCCCCCCCCCCCCCCCCCCCCCCCCCCCCCCCCCCCCCCCCCCCCCCCCCCCCCCCCCCCCCCCCCCCCCCCCCCCCCCCCCCCCCCCCCCCCCCCCCCCCCCCCCCCCCCCCCCCCCCCCCCCCCCCCCCCCCCCCCCCCCCCCCCCCCCCCCCCCCCCCCCCCCCCCCCCCCCCCCCCCCCCCCCCCCCCCCCCCCCCCCCCCCCCCCCCCCCCCCCCCCCCCCCCCCCCCCCCCCCCCCCCCCCCCCCCCCCCCCCCCCCCCCCCCCCCCCCCCCCCCCCCCCCCCCCCCCCCCCCCCCCCCCCCCCCCCCCCCCCCCCCCCCCCCCCCCCCCCCCCCCCCCCCCCCCCCCCCCCCCCCCCCCCCCCCCCCCCCCCCCCCCCCCCCCCCCCCCCCCCCCCCCCCCCCCCCCCCCCCCCCCCCCCCCCCCCCCCCCCCCCCCCCCCCCCCCCCCCCCCCCCCCCCCCCCCCCCCCCCCCCCCCCCCCCCCCCCCCCCCCCCCCCCCCCCCCCCCCCCCCCCCCCCCCCCCCCCCCCCCCCCCCCCCCCCCCCCCCCCCCCCCCCCCCCCCCCCCCCCCCCCCCCCCCCCCCCCCCCCCCCCCCCCCCCCCCCCCCCCCCCCCCCCCCCCCCCCCCCCCCCCCCCCCCCCCCCCCCCCCCCCCCCCCCCCCCCCCCCCCCCCCCCCCCCCCCCCCCCCCCCCCCCCCCCCCCCCCCCCCCCCCCCCCCCCCCCCCCCCCCCCCCCCCCCCCCCCCCCCCCCCCCCCCCCCCCCCCCCCCCCCCCCCCCCCCCCCCCCCCCCCCCCCCCCCCCCCCCCCCCCCCCCCCCCCCCCCCCCCCCCCCCCCCCCCCCCCCCCCCCCCCCCCCCCCCCCCCCCCCCCCCCCCCCCCCCCCCCCCCCCCCCCCCCCCCCCCCCCCCCCCCCCCCCCCCCCCCCCCCCCCCCCCCCCCCCCCCCCCCCCCCCCCCCCCCCCCCCCCCCCCCCCCCCCCCCCCCCCCCCCCCCCCCCCCCCCCCCCCCCCCCCCCCCCCCCCCCCCCCCCCCCCCCCCCCCCCCCCCCCCCCCCCCCCCCCCCCCCCCCCCCCCCCCCCCCCCCCCCCCCCCCCCCCCCCCCCCCCCCCCCCCCCCCCCCCCCCCCCCCCCCCCCCCCCCCCCCCCCCCCCCCCCCCCCCCCCCCCCCCCCCCCCCCCCCCCCCCCCCCCCCCCCCCCCCCCCCCCCCCCCCCCCCCCCCCCCCCCCCCCCCCCCCCCCCCCCCCCCCCCCCCCCCCCCCCCCCCCCCCCCCCCCCCCCCCCCCCCCCCCCCCCCCCCCCCCCCCCCCCCCCCCCCCCCCCCCCCCCCCCCCCCCCCCCCCCCCCCCCCCCCCCCCCCCCCCCCCCCCCCCCCCCCCCCCCCCCCCCCCCCCCCCCCCCCCCCCCCCCCCCCCCCCCCCCCCCCCCCCCCCCCCCCCCCCCCCCCCCCCCCCCCCCCCCCCCCCCCCCCCCCCCCCCCCCCCCCCCCCCCCCCCCCCCCCCCCCCCCCCCCCCCCCCCCCCCCCCCCCCCCCCCCCCCCCCCCCCCCCCCCCCCCCCCCCCCCCCCCCCCCCCCCCCCCCCCCCCCCCCCCCCCCCCCCCCCCCCCCCCCCCCCCCCCCCCCCCCCCCCCCCCCCCCCCCCCCCCCCCCCCCCCCCCCCCCCCCCCCCCCCCCCCCCCCCCCCCCCCCCCCCCCCCCCCCCCCCCCCCCCCCCCCCCCCCCCCCCCCCCCCCCCCCCCCCCCCCCCCCCCCCCCCCCCCCCCCCCCCCCCCCCCCCCCCCCCCCCCCCCCCCCCCCCCCCCCCCCCCCCCCCCCCCCCCCCCCCCCCCCCCCCCCCCCCCCCCCCCCCCCCCCCCCCCCCCCCCCCCCCCCCCCCCCCCCCCCCCCCCCCCCCCCCCCCCCCCCCCCCCCCCCCCCCCCCCCCCCCCCCCCCCCCCCCCCCCCCCCCCCCCCCCCCCCCCCCCCCCCCCCCCCCCCCCCCCCCCCCCCCCCCCCCCCCCCCCCCCCCCCCCCCCCCCCCCCCCCCCCCCCCCCCCCCCCCCCCCCCCCCCCCCCCCCCCCCCCCCCCCCCCCCCCCCCCCCCCCCCCCCCCCCCCCCCCCCCCCCCCCCCCCCCCCCCCCCCCCCCCCCCCCCCCCCCCCCCCCCCCCCCCCCCCCCCCCCCCCCCCCCCCCCCCCTTGAGAGGGTTACGGCAAAAACAGAATGCACTTCATGTGCAAACTTGACAATCACTTTCAAAGTATCGGGGTTTCAGACGAAAACTCATCTATTACAAAGGGATTTATTTTTTTAACTTAATTTAACTCCATACTTTTTGTGCATTCAATATGCACCGTTCAAAGCCACATCATCAATTTTCAACCCTTTTCTGACTTCATTTCCTTTTTTCATGTATTTAATGATTTTTTGAGCTAAATGACCGTGAAATTGAAAAGCACTACAAATGAGCACTGAAAAGGTTTAAACTTGTCACGGTATTATAATTTCATCCACATTGCATGTGCTACAAAGTTGAGAGGGTTACGGCAAAAACTGGATGCACTTCATGTATAAACTAGACAATCTCTTTCAAAGTATCACGGTTTCTGACGAAAACTCATCTATTACAAAGGGACTTCATTATTTAACTTATTTTCACTCTAGACTTTTTGTGCATTCAATATGCACCATTCAAAGGCACATCATCAATTTACAACCCTTTTCTAACTTCATTTGCTATTTTCATGCATTTAATGATTGTTTTGAGGTAAATGACCCTGAAATTGAAAAGCACTACAAATGAGCTCTGAAAAGGTGGAAACTTGGCATGGTATCATAATTTTGCCCACATAGCATGTGCTAAAAAGTTGAGAGGGTTACGGCAAAAACTTGATGCACTTCATGTACAAACTGGACAATCTCTTTCAAAGTATCACGGTTTCTGACGAAAACTCATCTATTACAAAGGGACTTCATTTTTTAACTTATTTTCACTCTAGACTTTTTGTGCATTCAATGTGCACCATTCAAAGGCAAATCATCAATTTTCAACCCTTTTCTGACTTCATTTCCTATTTTTCCTGCATTTAATAATTGTTTTGAGGTAAATGACCCTGAAATTGAAAAGCACTAGAAATGAGCTCTGAAAAGGTTGAAACTTGGCATGGTATTATAATTTCAGCCACATAGCATGTGCTAAATAGTTGAGAGGGTTACGGCAAAAACTGGATGCACTTCGTGTACAAAGTGAACAATCTCTTTCAAAGGATTAGGGTTTCGGACAAAAACTCATCTATTACAAAGGGATTTCATTTTTTTACTTATTTTAACTCCAGACTTTTTGTGCGTTCAATATACACCATTCAAAGCCACATCATCAATTTCAAACCCTTTTCTGAATTCATTTAGTTTTTTCATGTATTTAATGATTTTTTTGAGCTAAATGACTGTGAAATTGAAAAGCACTACAAATGAGCTCAGAAAACGTTAAAACTTGGCATGGTATCATAATCTCACCCACATAGCATGTGCTAAAAAGTTGAGAGGGTTACGGCAACAACGGGATGCACTTCGTGTACAAACTGGACAATCTTATTCAAAGTATTAGGGTTTCTATCGAAAACTCATCTATTACAAAGGGATTTCATTTTTTAACTTATTTTAACCCCAGAATTGTTTTTGCGTTCAATATGCGCCATTCAAAGCCACATCATCAATTTTCAACCCTTTTAAGACTTCATTTCCTTTCCCCCCCCCCCCCCCCCCCCCCCCCCCCCCCCCCCCCCCCCCCCCCCCCCCCCCCCCCCCCCCCCCCCCCCCCCCCCCCCCCCCCCCCCCCCCCCCCCCCCCCCCCCCCCCCCCCCCCCCCCCCCCCCCCCCCCCCCCCCCCCCCCCCCAAACTGGATGCACTTCATGTACAAACTGGACAATCTCTTTCAAAGTATCACGTCTTCTGACGAAAACTCGTCTATTACAAAGGGACTTCATTTTTTAACTTATTTTAACTCCAGACTTTTTGTGCGTTCAATATGCACCATTCAAAGCCACATCATCAATTTTAAACCCTTTTCTGACTTCATTTCCTTTTTTCATGTATTTAATGATTTTTTTGAGCTAAATGACCGTGAAATTGAAAAGCACTACAAATGAGCTCTGAAAAGGTTGAAACTTGGCATGGAATCATAATCTCACCCATATAGCATGTACTAAAAGTTGAGAGGGTTACGGCAAAAACTTGATACACTTCGTGTACAAACTGGACAATCTCCTTCAAAGTATTAGGTTTTCAGACGAAAACTCATCTATTACAAAGGGATTTCCTTTTCTAAGTTATTTTAACTCCAGAATTTTTGTGCGTTCAATATGCACCATTCAAAGCCACATCATCAATTTTCAACCCTTTTCTGACTTCATTTCCTTTTTTCATGTATTTAATGATTTTTTTGAGCTAAATGACCGTGAAATTGAAAAGCACTACAAATGAGCTCTGAAAAGGTTGAAACTTGGCATGGTGTCATAATATCACATACATAGCATGTACTAAATGTTGAGAGGGTTACGGCAAAAACTGGATGCACTTCGTGTACAAACAGGACAATCTCCTTCAAAGTATTAGGGTTTCGGACGAAAACTCATCTATTACGAAGGGTTTTCATTTTTTAACTTATTTTAACTTCAGACTTCTTGTGCGTTCAATATACACCATTCAAAGCCACATCATCAATTCTCAACCCTTTTCTGACTTCATTTCCT
>JAAAWM010009381.1:0-22611 GCA_036873465.1 Thinopyrum obtusiflorum | reverse complement strand
GACCTAGCCAGTTCTCTGCCCGATGAACAGGATGCCATTGCTGCCATCCGTATATATATATGCACGAGTACGCGCTCGAGACGCCACCCATATGTACATACGTGGCCGTATTTTTTGCCTTGTGGTTGTACGTACATGTACATGACTTAGACAGGACTACGTGAACTGCTATGTCAGGTGCTCAACAACGACATCTGCTGCTACTTACTCGTCCACGGTTCATACTTGCCGAGAGACCGATCGACCAGTATGTACGTACACATTCGCGACCAGATAGACAACGCTACGTACGCTTTGACCGGGTGGGTCCTAGCGATCAGGGAGGATAAGGACACACTTCCTTGCGTGCGAAGATATAGCTGCTCGGTCGCAGCTGTCAGGGGGAGGAATCATTTTTATTTTGCGAGTAATAAGGAGGCACTTCCTTGTGTTCGAACATGTAGCTGGTGGGTCCAACTGTCAGCCTCACCGCCTAAAGTTCTCTTCCGATGGTTGTCCTCCGTTGACCATGTTGACCATGCCGCACCGAGAGCACCAAGGCGGCGGACGACGGCGGTGCCTAGGAAGGGAACGATGCGGAGGCGGGGAAGATGCGGCAGTGGATGCCCACGCGGAGGGGAGTACGTGGGTTGACTGCTTCGGCTGTGGTGTGAGGCTGCCGTCGCCGGAGAATAACATGAGGTGTGGGTGAGTATAGAGGGATGGCATGGCCAGCGGTGGCAGCACAGCCCGACACGGGAGGCAGGAGCAGGCGGCATGGCCGGCGCTGGTTTGGGCAGCTAGAGCAAGAAGACCAGAGGTTGAAGGAGCACGACGGCCGTTGGATGGACATCCTACGGTCACTGCAGCTAGAATCATTTATATTGACTAAGCTGACAAAGCCCATGGTACGCGTCAACTTAGTAGGCCCACAGGTCAGCCTCCGAAATGGTGCGCCCCAGATGTCAGGGGGAGGAATTATTTTTTGGGTGGCTGAAGCAAGAATATCCGAGATTGAGGAAGAAGCACGACATCCGTTGGATGGACATCCAACGACCACTTCTGCTAGAACCGTGTGTTGACTATAAGTCGACAAAGCCTTGCATACGCGTCAACTTAGTTTTTTTAGGGGACATGTCAAGGGGGGGGGGGGGGGGGGGGGGGGGGGGGGGGGGGGGGGGGGGGGGGGGGGGGGGGGGGGGGGGGGGGGGGGGGGGGGGGGGGGGGGGGGGGGGGGGGGGGGGGGGGGGGGGGGGGGGGGGGGGGGGGGGGGGGGGGGGGGGGGGGGGGGGGGGGGGGGGGGGGGGGGGGGGGGGGGGGGGGGGGGGGGGGGGGGGGGGGGGGGGGGGGGGGGGGGGGGGGGGGGGGGGGGGGGGGGGGGGGGGGGGGGGGGGGGGGGGGGGGGGGGGGGGGGGGGGGGGGGGGGGGGGGGGGGGGGGGGGGGGGGGGGGGGGGGGGGGGGGGGGGGGGGGGGGGGGGGGGGGGGGGGGGGGGGGGGGGGGGGGGGGGGGGGGGGGGGGGGGGGGGGGGGGGGGGGGGGGGGGGGGGGGGGGGGGGGGGGGGGGGGGGGGGGGGGGGGGGGGGGGGGGGGGGGGGGGGGGGGGGGGGGGGGGGGGGGGGGGGGGGGGGGGGGGGGGGGGGGGGGGGGGGGGGGGGGGGGGGGGGGGGGGGGGGGGGGGGGGGGGGGGGGGGGGGGGGGGGGGGGGGGGGGGGTTCAGAATTTACAGTCTTTTTTTTGCGGGGTAGAATTTACAGTCCATTTGATCTCTTTTTTTTTGAACTACAGTCCATTAGCTGGGTTGGGTGAACAAATAATGTAGCGTCCATGCGGCCCATTTATGTTTTTCCTAAAAAATTACAGGCCATTTGCACTTTCTCGAAATACACGATTTTGCTGGGCTTATTCTAATTATAATGTTGGGGTGGGCGCAGCAATGTTATCAAAAAATAAATAGGGGCTGAGCATTTTGTTATATATATATTTAAATAATAAGTGATTTATTATTACATTGGTCCTGAAATCTTACCAAGCTTTTGTACACAATCACCAGGATTTTCGTTGCAAAAAAAAATCCAGGATTTTATTGTTAAGAAATTATTTTTATAAGTTAATAAGATGTGGGATATTGTTTTCTTACATATGTAAGTATCTATTAAATATATGATGACAATAAAAATAATATATAATAACATATAAAATAATTTAAATATATATAATATAGTTAGAAGGGAAACATAAGTTGGACCAGGCGTTCCTATTCTTCTATAGAAAAATAGAACAGATCTCTGCGTTTTCTTCAAAAAAAATACATAAATTGGGCTGCCGATGTTTCAGGAAAAATAAAACCTCAGATGGGAGGTCCATAGGCCGGTCGATACATGACGGCCCTCAAGAAAATACAAAGGGGGGGGGGGGGGGGGGGGGGGGGGGGGGGGGGGGGGGGGGGGGGGGGGGGGGGGGGGGGGGGGGGGGGGGGGGGGGGGGGGGGGGGGGGGGGGGGGGGGGGGGGGGGGGGGGGGGGGGGGGGGGGGGGGGGGGGGGGGGGGGGGGGGGGGGGGGGGGGGGGGGGGGGGGGGGGGGGGGGGGGGGGGGGGGGGGGGGGGGGGGGGGGGGGGGGGGGGGGGGGGGGGGGGGGGGGGGGGGGGGGGGGGGGGGGGGGGGGGGGGGGGGGGGGGGGGGGGGGGGGGGGGGGGGGGGGGGGGGGGGGGGGGGGGGGGGGGGGGGGGGGGGGGGGGGGGGGGGGGGGGGGGGGGGGGGGGGGGGGGGGGGGGGGGGGGGGGGGGGGGGGGGGGGGGGGGGGGGGGGGGGGGGGGGGGGGGGGGGGGGGGGGGGGGGGATGACAACCGTTAAATACGACATTACTTTGGGCACGGGAGAGTAGGCGGACCAAGACAGTTGCATTTCTAACGAAAAGAACCAACTTATCTTAATGGGAAATTTAGCAGGACATGTAAAAAAGTGCCATTGATTCATATTACTCGAGGCATTACATTTAAAACAACATTGGTTTAACGTGTCCTTACTTTTAACAGTATGACTGCTACATTTTACCAGTGGCATTACATAAGAGTGGCTCGGGGCAACAAAACATCAGAACAGGATATTTGGGTTGGTCCCATTTTTGTCCGGTATAGCCACCTTATACTGTGTGAGGCTAGCAAATCTAGTGCTGGACTTACTCTGTTGACTTGTCCCCCAGTCCCCACTTTCTTTCCTTTTTCAACCAATAGATCGGGTTTATATTTAGTTTGTACTATGTTTCCCTTTATTTCCCTATTAGACCTAGAGACCAGTTGGATAGCCAGTCTCTGCTACTTTTCGCCCCCAATATTTCCTCTTTCGACCAAGTCCTGGATTCAGGTAACAAATCCTCCCCCACCCCACCCCCTTTCTTCCTTGTTTGAACCAAGTAGTACTAGATTCGAGTGCATGAAGTAGTTTTACCTCTTAAACATAAAAAAATTAGGTGGTTTTCGAACAGCCGATCGATCCTATCTATGAGGTGGCCTAAGAAATAGTAGAAGATACAAATGCAGCGACGTCAGGAGCTCTGGAAGTAGAGCAAGGCTGATTTTGAAGGAAGTTGTAACTGATGGTCACCGGGATGTCGCTAGGTGGGCGGGGGGAGGCCGGATCTGCCCACTCTACGACAGCGAGGAAGAAGGGGTCGGAGGCCCTCCCTCGCCAGCAGTGCTTGGGAGAGAACGACAATGCAGGCTGATCGGGACGCGCCCAGCAGTGGGAAAGAGCCGTCGCCGAGGACGACCGCGTGAACGTTGCACCTTCTCACCTTCCCCGGTAATTCGGTGAATCTGTTTGCTCCATGGCCCAAAGAAGCAGCTTTATGTACTCCGGCGCGACTCCCTCCGGGAGTATCGCCGCCTTTTTGCTCTGTTGCAGATATTTGGCCATGGATGTCACCGTCGCCGCTAGTTGGTCCTTTTTGTCAAACCAAGACTGTATCTCCAACATCCTAGCTAGCTTCACAGGGTCGCCGTCCACGATCCTCATGTATCAGTTGTACTCCTCCATCGATCTACTTCTCCACAGCACCTTCACTCGCCGGCTGTGGTTTTTGAATGGAAGAGGAGAGGAGCAGCGCTGGTTTTAGATTAGAACGGGAGAGGAGCAACGCTGGTGTTGGACTGGAACAGGAGAGGAGGGGTGGTGGTTTTGAAATGGAAGAGGAGAGGAGCGGCGCTAGATTTAGATTGGAACAGGAGAGGAGCGGCGGTGGTTTAAGAGGAGAAGAGTGGAAGAGCGGCGCTGATCTTGGAAGTATTTTTTGTTGTTTTGCGTATTTTGGGTCAAAGTTTGACCATGTACTGTATTTGACAAGCAAAATGTGAATGCATGTCACCAAAAATTGTATCGTTTGGTTCGTATCTGAAAGTACTTTCAAATCATATTATTTTTGCAACGTATAACATATATTTTATGTGCGAAAATCATGGTTAATTATTACCCAGAATAAAAGGGAGACTAGTTAATGTGGGGTCGCTTTCTTAATTGAAGGGTAAATTGATTTTGATTTTGATCCAGTCACAGCGCGCCGGCCCTCTCATCCAATCCTAAATTGCTGCAGCACGCTCGTCTCCCTCTTCTCCATTGCAAAACCACCTCCTCTCCTCTCCATCATCTCCATTCCAAAACCACCGTCTCGCCTCTCCCTCTTCTGATCTTCTCCATTGCAAAACCACCTCCTCTCCTCTCTATCATCTCGATTCCAAAACCACCGTCTCGCCTCTCCCTCTTCTCTATTGCAAGACCACCGTCTCGCCTCTCCCTCTTCTCTATTGCAAGACCACCTCCCATCTTCCAAAGCTAGCACCAGACCACTCAAAAGGACATCTATTGAGAGGATGCAGCAGCGAATCAGGCAGATCACCAGCGGCGACCAGGCAAAGTTAGCCAGGTTGAAGGAGATCCTTAGTTGGTTTGACAATGAGTGGGAGATTTCGAGGACGGTGCGGGCCATGTGGCAATGTATGCGAAAGAGCGAGACGACGGTGATGAGGGCGGCGATGTACATGTACTCCTCGGCGGCAGTCACGCTGCAGTCCTCCGAGTTCATTGACTATCTCCTATGGGCGATGGGGCAGACATATTCGCCCGAGGCGAAAGTCAGGCGCAGGTGGTGGGCGTACAGGTCGAAGGTCGAGCACCCAGAGGATAATGAATCGATCGAGTATGGTGTGCCGTTCGTGAGGGTGCAGAGCCAGCCGGAGCCACAGGAGTCTTCATTCTCCCACCGCAAGAGGAGGCCGGATGGCGCGACATTGCTTCCCCGCCGTTCTCCACGGTTCCCTTGACGCTCGCCTCATTTCAACGGCGGCGGTAGGGTTTAAGGTGCTTCACACTAACCTAATCTTCCACCTGCTCATGCTTACAATCAGTGTGACAGCTAATGAAAATCATGCTTACAATCAGTCTCCGAGTACTATGCCGATCACCCTAAAATAGCTCTGGACCTTTGTGTCAAACTTGTGACACAGTGTACAAATAAAGAAAAATAGATTGGTGCTACCAATATAAGCTACTAGTATTTGGTTAGAGGATTTGCTGTCGAGAAAGATCCGTCCACAGAGAGCGCCACACATCTCACTGGTGGTGGTGGATGCCAATGCATGCATGCAGCATGGTTGGTGTTGGTAATTTTTACTTGGCACACTTCGCACTCTGCATATATGCCGGTTCCATACGTACATTTGTGCAGTTCCACCAAAATGCAGCTGAATAACCCTATTTGCACAGATAATGAAAAAGCGTGATTACATTATAGTGGCACTAGTTGATGAAACACACAAAATAAATAGAAGAAAATATTGCGATAGTATCATAGTATGCCATGCAGCGAGGGCGAGATGGGCCCTGCGATGCCTCATACGGTATGCCTCATACTAGACATCGTCCCAAGTCTCTCAGATACACCTTCTACCAGTGATGAACATCAGTGTACAACGGTAGTACAAGGAGGCACCTTGAGACATTCAAATCTCTATTTTTGTACGTATCAACTAAAATTAAGCACCCTAGTTTGCAGAAACGCTTAAACATTAACAATGGGACTAGTTGATGAAACACACATTAACAAAGAGAAGCACTTTATTTATCTACATTGGAAATGAAATGATAGAGATGACACTCGCTCTATTTTAACTGTATTATTACTTCATTTTATCAGTGACACTAGGGTCGAGCAGGTGGCAAACGAGGTGTACCGTGTGTCGCAAGGATGGAGGCCGGGGGTGCTTAGACTGGGATGCTGAAGCTGGCTCTTTCAGTCACCAACATGGATGATTCAATTCATGGGACCTTTTGGTGCAGTTCACCTAAAATGAAGCAACGTCCCGTGAGCTAGCAGCTTCTTCTTCAATTTTTTTAAGAAAAGGGCTCCAGCCCCAGTTCCATTTCCATGAGAAAACGAAACCCACAGAGTTTCTTCTTCATTAGTTGCAATAAAATTGAGCAACATCAAGGTTGGTTGTGAAGCTCCTGGAATGCTCAACTATAATTTGGATATCATTTGTGCAGCTCAACTAAGATCGAGCGTGAAATATATATCTCTGGTTGCACAAAAAAGTGGAAAGGAGGGTGACTAACAAGTGATGAAACATGCATCAAATGAAAAGAAGCATGTTCCTTATGTGAATGGCGATCCTACAAGGACAGTAGCAATTTCTAAAGCAGTGGCATTGCTAGATATTAGGGGGGGGGGGGGGGGGGGGGGGGGGGGGGGGGGGGGGGGGGGGGGGGGGGGGGGGGGGGGGGGGGGGGGGGGGGGGGGGGGGGGGGGGGGGGGGGGGGGGGGGGGGGGGGGGGGGGGGGGGGGGGGGGGGGGGGGGGGGGGGGGGGGGGGGGGGGGGGGGGGGGGGGGGGGGGGGGGGGGGGGGGGGGGGGGGGGGGGGGGGGGGGGGGGGGGGGGGGGGGGGGGGGGGGGGGGGGGGGGGGGGGGGGGGGGGGGGGGGGGGGGGGGGGGGGGGGGGGGGGGGGGGGGGGGGGGGGGGGGGGGGGGGGGGGGGGGGGGGGGGGGGGGGGGGGGGGGGGGGGGGGGGGGGGGGGGGGGGGGGGGGGGGGGGGGGGGGGGGGGGGGGGGGGGGGGGGGGGGGGGGGGGGGGGGGGGGGGGGGGGGGGGGGGGGGGGGGGGGGGGGGGGGGGGGGGGGGGGGGGGGGGGGGGGGGGGGGGGGGGGGGGGGGGGGGGGGGGGGGGGGGGGGGGGGGGGGGGGGGGGGGGGGGGGGGGGGGGGGGGGGGGGGGGGGGGGGGGGGGGGGGGGGGGGGGGGGGGGGGGGGGGGGGGGGGGGGGGGGGGGGGGGGGGGGGGGGGGGGGGGGGGGGGGGGGGGGGGGGGGGGGGGGGGGGGGGGGGGGGGGGGGGGGGGGGGGGGGGGGGGGGGGGGGGGGGGGGGGGGGGGGGGGGGGGGGGGGGGGGGGGGGGGGGGGGGGGGGGGGGGGGGGGGGGGGGGGGGGGGGGGGGGGGGGGGGGGGGGGGGGGGGGGGGGGGGGGGGGGGGGGGGGGGGGGGGGGGGGGGGGGGGGGGGGGGGGGGGGGGGGGGGGGGGGGGGGGGGGGGGGGGGGGGGGGGGGGGGGGGGGGGGGGGGGGGGGGGGGGGGGGGGGGGGGGGGGGGGGGGGGGGGGGGGGGGGGGGGGGGGGGGGGGGGGGGGGGGGGGGGGGGGGGGGGGGGGGGGGGGGGGGGGGGGGGGGGGGGGGGGGGGGGGGGGGGGGGGGGGGGGGGGGGGGGGGGGGGGGGGGGGGGGGGGGGGGGGGGGGGGGGGGGGGGGGGGGGGGGGGGGGGGGGGGGGGGGGGGGGGGGGGGGGGGGGGGGGGGGGGGGGGGGGGGGGGGGGGGGGGGGGGGGGGGGGGGGGGGGGGGGGGGGGGGGGGGGGGGGGGGGGGGGGGGGGGGGGGGGGGGGGGGGGGGGGGGGGGGGGGGGGGGGGGGGGGGGGGGGGGGGGGGGGGGGGGGGGGGGGGGGGGGGGGGGGGGGGGGGGGGGGGGGGGGGGGGGGGGGGGGGGGGGGGGGGGGGGGGGGGGGGGGGGGGGGGGGGGGGGGGGGGGGGGGGGGGGGGGGGGGGGGGGGGGGGGGGGGGGGGGGGGGGGGGGGGGGGGGGGGGGGGGGGGGGGGGGGGGGGGGGGGGGGGGGGGGGGGGGGGGGGGGGGGGGGGGGGGGGGGGGGGGGGGGGGGGGGGGGGGGGGGGGGGGGGGGGGGGGGGGGGGGGGGGGGGGGGGGGGGGGGGGGGGGGGGGGGGGGGGGGGGGGGGGGGGGGGGGGGGGGGGGGGGGGGGGGGGGGGGGGGGGGGGGGGGGGGGGGGGGGGGGGGGGGGGGGGGGGGGGGGGGGGGGGGGGGGGGGGGGGGGGGGGGGGGGGGGGGGGGGGGGGGGGGGGGGGGGGGGGGGGGGGGGGGGGGGGGGGGGGGGGGGGGGGGGGGGGGGGGGGGGGGGGGGGGGGGGGGGGGGGGGGGGGGGGGGGGGGGGGGGGGGGGGGGGGGGGGGGGGGGGGGGGGGGGGGGGGGGGGGGGGGGGGGGGGGGGGGGGGGGGGGGGGGGGGGGGGGGGGGGGGGGGGGGGGGGGGGGGGGGGGGGGGGGGGGGGGGGGGGGGGGGGGGGGGGGGGGGGGGGGGGGGGGGGGGGGGGGGGGGGGGGGGGGGGGGGGGGGGGGGGGGGGGGGGGGGGGGGGGGGGGGGGGGGGGGGGGGGGGGGGGGGGGGGGGGGGGGGGGGGGGGGGGGGGGGGGGGGGGGGGGGGGGGGGGGGGGGGGGGGGGGGGGGGGGGGGGGGGGGGGGGGGGGGGGGGGGGGGGGGGGGGGGGGGGGGGGGGGGGGGGGGGGGGGGGGGGGGGGGGGGGGGGGGGGGGGGGGGGGGGGGGGGGGGGGGGGGGGGGGGGGGGGGGGGGGGGGGGGGGGGGGGGGGGGGGGGGGGGGGGGGGGGGGGGGGGGGGGGGGGGGGGGGGGGGGGGGGGGGGGGGGGGGGGGGGGGGGGGGGGGGGGGGGGGGGGGGGGGGGGGGGGGGGGGGGGGGGGGGGGGGGGGGGGGGGGGGGGGGGGGGGGGGGGGGGGGGGGGGGGGGGGGGGGGGGGGGGGGGGGGGGGGGGGGGGGGGGGGGGGGGGGGGGGGGGGGGGGGGGGGGGGGGGGGGGGGGGGGGGGGGGGGGGGGGGGGGGGGGGGGGGGGGGGGGGGGGGGGGGGGGGGGGGGGGGGGGGGGGGGGGGGGGGGGGGGGGGGGGGGGGGGGGGGGGGGGGGGGGGGGGGGGGGGGGGGGGGGGGGGGGGGGGGGGGGGGGGGGGGGGGGGGGGGGGGGGGGGGGGGGGGGGGGGGGGGGGGGGGGGGGGGGGGGGGGGGGGGGGGGGGGGGGGGGGGGGGGGGGGGGGGGGGGGGGGGGGGGGGGGGGATACGAACCAAATGATACAATTTTTGGTGACATGCATTCACATTTTGCTTGTTAAATACAGTACATGGTCAAACTTTGACCCAAAATACGCAAAACTAAAAAATACTTCCAAGACCAGCACCGGTCCTCTCCTCTTAAACCACCGCCGCTCCTCTCCTCTTAAACCACCACTCCTCCTCTCCTGTTTTAATCTAAATCCAGCGCCGCTCCTCTCCTCTTCCATTTCAAAACCACCGCCCTCCTCTCCTGTTCCTATCCAAAATCAGCGTCGCTCCTCTCTCGTTCTAATCCAAACCAAGTGCTGCTCCTCTCCTCTTCCATTCAAAAACCACCACCGGTGAGTGAAGGTGCTGTGGAGAAGTAGATCGATTGAGGAGTACAAAAGATACGTGAGGATCGCAGACGGCGACCCTGTGAAGCTAGCTAAGATGTTGGAGATACAGTCTTGGTTTGACAACAAGGCCAACTAGTGGCGACGGCGACATCCATGGCCAAATATCTGCAACAGAGCGAAAAGGCAGCGATACTCCTGAAGGGAGTCGCGCGGGAGTACATAGAGCTGCTCCTCTGGGCCATGGAGCAAACAGATTCACCGAATCCGATTGTGAGGGAGCGGTGGTGGGAGTATCGATCCCAGATGGAGCATCCACCAGGGATGGAAGGATCGAGCATCTACAGGGTGCCGTTTGTGAGGGTGTCATGCCAGACCGAGACGGTAGAGTCTTCGTCGACCAAACCCAACTGCAAGAGGAGAAAAGCAGTTGGCCCGACGGAGCTTCCCCGCCATCCTCTCCCTCGCCGTTCACATCATCTCACGGGGCGGTTGTCTGCCGCCAAGGAATAGGAGGGGACTACCCCCCAGCCCAATAGTTGGGCAGGCTGTGAATTGTCAGGAGGACCTCAGGGTTGTCAGTATTTCTAGGTTGTGAATTGTGTTTTGTGTTGTGTATTTTGAGAGTACTTTCAGATATGAATGTCTTTTGAATTTCAGATTTCCAGTATTGAGCATATGAAGTATTTTATGAATTCTAGAAATCTATTTTTAGCACTTAAAAAAATGTAGTTCCATAGGAGTATAAAAGTGCAGACAATGTGATTCTTAGAGAAGAAACTGCAAGTTCTGTTTCAGATAAGAAACTGCAACTTTCAGAGGCAGAGCATTTATATTAACATGGCCTTTTCAAACAGGGATAGCATCATGTTGGAAGTTTTATTCATGGTCAAAAATGGAACTACCAGCCAGTTAAGGGGGGGGGGGGGGGGGGGGGGGGGGGGGGGGGGGGGGGGGGGGGGGGGGGGGGGGGGGGGGGGGGGGGGGGGGGGGGGGGGGGGGGGGGGGGGGGGGGGGGGGGGGGGGGGGGGGGGGGGGGGGGGGGGGGGGGGGGGGGGGGGGGGGGGGGGGGGGGGGGGGGGGGGGGGGGGGGGGGGGGGGGGGGGGGGGGGGGGGGGGGGGGGGGGGGGGGGGGGGGGGGGGGGGGGGGGGGGGGGGGGGGGGGGGGGGGGGGGGGGGGGGGGGGGGGGGGGGGGGGGGGGGGGGGGGGGGGGGGGGGGGGGGGGGGGGGGGGGGGGGGGGGGGGGGGGGGGGGGGGGGGGGGGGGGGGGGGGGGGGGGGGGGGGGGGGGGGGGGGGGGGGGGGGGGGGGGGGGGGGGGGGGGGGGGGGGGGGGGGGGGGGGGGGGGGGGGGGGGGGGGGGGGGGGGGGGGGGGGGGGGGGGGGGGGGGGGGGGGGGGGGGGGGGGGGGGGGGGGGGGGGGGGGGGGGGGGGGGGGGGGGGGGGGGGGGGGGGGGGGGGGGGGGGGGGGGGGGGGGGGGGGGGGGGGGGGGGGGGGGGGGGGGGGGGGGGGGGGGGGGGGGGGGGGGGGGGGGGGGGGGGGGGGGGGGGGGGGGGGGGGGGGGGGGGGGGGGGGGGGGGGGGGGGGGGGGGGGGGGGGGGGGGGGGGGGGGGGGGGGGGGGGGGGGGGGGGGGGGGGGGGGGGGGGGGGGGGGGGGGGGGGGGGGGGGGGGGGGGGGGGGGGGGGGGGGGGGGGGGGGGGGGGGGGGGGGGGGGGGGGGGGGGGGGGGGGGGGGGGGGGGGGGGGGGGGGGGGGGGGGGGGGGGGGGGGGGGGGGGGGGGGGGGGGGGGGGGGGGGGGGGGGGGGGGGGGGGGGGGGGGGGGGGGGGGGGGGGGGGGGGGGGGGGGGGGGGGGGGGGGGGGGGGGGGGGGGGGGGGGGGGGGGGGGGGGGGGGGGGGGGGGGGGGGGGGGGGGGGGGGGGGGGGGGGGGGGGGGGGGGGGGGGGGGGGGGGGGGGGGGGGGGGGGGGGGGGGGGGGGGGGGGGGGGGGGGGGGGGGGGGGGGGGGGGGGGGGGGGGGGGGGGGGGGGGGGGGGGGGGGGGGGGGGGGGGGGGGGGGGGGGGGGGGGGGGGGGGGGGGGGGGGGGGGGGGGGGGGGGGGGGGGGGGGGGGGGGGGGGGGGGGGGGGGGGGGGGGGGGGGGGGGGGGGGGGGGGGGGGGGGGGGGGGGGGGGGGGGGGGGGGGGGGGGGGGGGGGGGGGGGGGGGGGGGGGGGGGGGGGGGGGGGGGGGGGGGGGGGGGGGGGGGGGGGGGGGGGGGGGGGGGGGGGGGGGGGGGGGGGGGGGGGGGGGGGGGGGGGGGGGGGGGGGGGGGGGGGGGGGGGGGGGGGGGGGGGGGGGGGGGGGGGGGGGGGGGGGGGGGGGGGGGGGGGGGGGGGGGGGGGGGGGGGGGGGGGGGGGGGGGGGGGGGGGGGGGGGGGGGGGGGGGGGGGGGGGGGGGGGGGGGGGGGGGGGGGGGGGGGGGGGGGGGGGGGGGGGGGGGGGGGGGGGGGGGGGGGGGGGGGGGGGGGGGGGGGGGGGGGGGGGGGGGGGGGGGGGGGGGGGGGGGGGGGGGGGGGGGGGGGGGGGGGGGGGGGGGGGGGGGGGGGGGGGGGGGGGGGGGGGGGGGGGGGGGGGGGGGGGGGGGGGGGGGGGGGGGGGGGGGGGGGGGGGGGGGGGGGGGGGGGGGGGGGGGGGGGGGGGGGGGGGGGGGGGGGGGGGGGGGGGGGGGGGGGGGGGGGGGGGGGGGGGGGGGGGGGGGGGGGGGGGGGGGGGGGGGGGGGGGGGGGGGGGGGGGGGGGGGGGGGGGGGGGGGGGGGGGGGGGGGGGGGGGGGGGGGGGGGGGGGGGGGGGGGGGGGGGGGGGGGGGGGGGGGGGGGGGATCTGTTTTGGTGAGGGTAAATAAAGGAAGAGCATTCAATGCCATCATTAAGAGAAGTAATATCTACACCAATCTTAGCAGCAATGGCATTGAAGAATCATTAAAGTTGGAGAATGAAGTGTGTTTCATACCCTGGGGTTTTTGCACTTCCAGGTTCTGAACCTCTTTGAGCTATTGAGCCTTTTCAATAATGGTTCTCTTGTCACCAGCTACCCTGACACTGGTTTTGGTGGCTTTAACAGGACCCCATTTGGGAAGGTGCTTCTCCTTAGGAAGGGCAGGGAAGTCAGAGTTGTATTTTGAGTCCAAATTGTCTGGGAGTTCAGTTGTTTCAACAAGTGCCTCTTGATCCTCTTGTAGATCTACATAACCTTCTAATTCCATCAGATCATCATCTTTCAGGAGCTCCATTTCCCTGAGGAGGTTGAATCCATCAGTTTCATCAAGCACATAATTCAAGATCTTTTCCTGGATGTTGAGTTGAGGAGTGTATGGAGAATCAGGGAGGTGTGTCTTGAGGACTGAAGTGGGTGTAGTTTCTCCAAGCATCTGATTGTGGCCAAAAGACTGTCCTCTGATGTTAGGGGCCCCAGAATTGGCAGGGGGGGGGGGGGGGGGGGGGGGGGGGGGGGGGGGGGGGGGGGGGGGGGGGGGGGGGGGGGGGGGGGGGGGGGGGGGGGGGGGGGGGGGGGGGGGGGGATCTAGAGCTCCTGTTGGATTCAGCATCTTCAGTAAGATTGGTACCAGTTTCAGCTGCAGAGACATATGTACCAGCAGAGAGGTTGGTGGAGGTGCCAGTTTCAGTGGGGGTTAAGGACTCCACCTCAATGAGTAGCCTGTAGATTTTGTTCCCAACTCCAAAAAGCCTTTCAGCAGGGATTTTGGAGGGATCTTTACATAAGATTTTGACCCTAACAGTTTCATAGAATGACTTGAAATTATGCTGCCAATCCACATCCAGTAAGACCCCCAGAGTGGAAGTGATTTGATCCAGCATAGTCCAGTCACACCACTTGGGGGTTCAATTTCCTGATCTTGATCCAAGTTTCCTGGAGGTCCTCTTCAGCCTCAATCCTGCCTTTCCAGACTTCAACATTGACTACAACATTGTCTTTTTTGAGACCAAAACAGGGGTATCCAGCAACTTGAACTACATCTATTTCAGGAGGGAATTTGACCAAGAATGTCCACTCATCTAGGGCATTGATTGGCCAGGGCCAGTTGGTTTTGTAAATGTCTGCAAACTCAGTGGCAAGTTCCTGCTTGGTCACTTCACCAGCTTCTACCAGAACAATCCCCACATTCTTCAGGGAGCCATGATACTGAGCATTTTCATCAGGTGGGTCTATGTGGTAGAACCCTAATCCTGGAGCAGCACTTCCAACATATCTAGTAGAACTGTGGGTTTTCCTTCTGACAGGGCAATTCTCAACTTTATGAGTAACCATTTTGCAGATAAAACAACTCTTGGGCTTGACATATTTATCCAAATGATGCCCTGGTTCCCCACAGTTGTAGTAGATCACCTCAGAGTATGCCATAAGGCCCGAAGCAGGGGCAGGAGCAGTTTTCTGGATGTCCTGTCTCTTCTTTTGCTGATTCTTGCCTTGAGATTTCCCACTGATCTGAGAGTCAGAACCACCAGCAGATTGATCTTGGGCAATTACAGGAGCCTGCCCAGATTGTGCCCCCATTTGGGGCGGAGGTGGGGGGGGGGGGGGGGGGGGGGGGGGGGGGGGGGGGGGGGGGGGGGGGGGGGGGGGGGGGGGGGGGGGGGGGGGGGGGGGGGGGGGGGGGGGGGGGGGGGGGGGGGGGGGGGGGGGGGGGGGGGGGGGGGGGGGGGGGGGGGGGGGGGGGGGGGGGGGGGGGGGGGGGGGGGGGGGGGGGGGGGGGGGGGGGGGGGGGGGGGGGGGGGGGGGGGGGGGGGGGGGGGGGGGGGGGGGGGGGGGGGGGGGGGGGGGGGGGGGGGGGGGGGGGGGGGGGGGGGGGGGGGGGGGGGGGGGGGGGGGGGGGGGGGGGGGGGGGGGGGGGGGGGGGGGGGGGGGGGGGGGGGGGGGGGGGGGGGGGGGGGGGGGGGGGGGGGGGGGGGGGGGGGGGGGGGGGGGGGGGGGGGGGGGGGGGGGGGGGGGGGGGGGGGGGGGGGGGGGGGGGGGGGGGGGGGGGGGGGGGGGGGGGGGGGGGGGGGGGGGGGGGGGGGGGGGGGGGGGGGGGGGGGGGGGGGGGGGGGGGGGGGGGGGGGGGGGGGGGGGGGGGGGGGGGGGGGGGGGGGGGGGGGGGGGGGGGGGGGGGGGGGGGGGGGGGGGGGGGGGGGGGGGGGGGGGGGGGGGGGGGGGGGGGGGGGGGGGGGGGGGGGGGGGGGGGGGGGGGGGGGGGGGGGGGGGGGGGGGGGGGGGGGGGGGGGGGGGGGGGGGGGGGGGGGGGGGGGGGGGGGGGGGGGGGGGGGGGGGGGGGGGGGGGGGGGGGGGGGGGGGGGGGGGGGGGGGGGGGGGGGGGGGGGGGGGGGGGGGGGGGGGGGGGGGGGGGGGGGGGGGGGGGGGGGGGGGGGGGGGGGGGGGGGGGGGGGGGGGGGGGGGGGGGGGGGGGGGGGGGGGGGGGGGGGGGGGGGGGGGGGGGGGGGGGGGGGGGGGGGGGGGGGGGGGGGGGGGGGGGGGGGGGGGGGGGGGGGGGGGGGGGGGGGGGGGGGGGGGGGGGGGGGGGGGGGGGGGGGGGGGGGGGGGGGGGGGGGGGGGGGGGGGGGGGGGGGGGGGGGGGGGGGGGGGGGGGGGGGGGGGGGGGGGGGGGGGGGGGGGGGGGGGGGGGGGGGGGGGGGGGGGGGGGGGGGGGGGGGGGGGGGGGGGGGGGGGGGGGGGGGGGGGGGGGGGGGGGGGGGGGGGGGGGGGGGGGGGGGGGGGGGGGGGGGGGGGGGGGGGGGGGGGGGGGGGGGGGGGGGGGGGGGGGGGGGGGGGGGGGGGGGGGGGGGGGGGGGGGGGGGGGGGGGGGGGGGGGGGGGGGGGGGGGGGGGGGGGGGGGGGGGGGGGGGGGGGGGGGGGGGGGGGGGGGGGGGGGGGGGGGGGGGGGGGGGGGGGGGGGGGGGGGGGGGGGGGGGGGGGGGGGGGGGGGGGGGGGGGGGGGGGGGGGGGGGGGGGGGGGGGGGGGGGGGGGGGGGGGGGGGGGGGGGGGGGGGGGGGGGGGGGGGGGGGGGGGGGGGGGGGGGGGGGGGGGGGGGGGGGGGGGGGGGGGGGGGGGGGGGGGGGGGGGGGGGGGGGGGGGGGGGGGGGGGGGGGGGGGGGGGGGGGGGGGGGGGGGGGGGGGGGGGGGGGGGGGGGGGGGGGGGGGGGGGGGGGGGGGGGGGGGGGGGGGGGGGGGGGGGGGGGGGGGGGGGGGGGGGGGGGGGGGGGGGGGGGGGGGGGGGGGGGGGGGGGGGGGGGGGGGGGGGGGGGGGGGGGGGGGGGGGGGGGGGGGGGGGGGGGGGGGGGGGGGGGGGGGGGGGGGGGGGGGGGGGGGGGGGGGGGGGGGGGGGGGGGGGGGGGGGGGGGGGGGGGGGGGGGGGGGGGGGGGGGGGGGGGGGGGGGGGGGGGGGGGGGGGGGGGGGGGGGGGGGGGGGGGGGGGGGGGGGGGGGGGGGGGGGGGGGGGGGGGGGGGGGGGGGGGGGGGGGGGGGGGGGGGGGGGGGGGGGGGGGGGGGGGGGGGGGGGGGGGGGGGGGGGGGGGGGGGGGGGGGGGGGGGGGGGGGGGGGGGGGGGGGGGGGGGGGGGGGGGGGGGGGGGGGGGGGGGGG
This sequence comes from Thinopyrum obtusiflorum, assembly GCA_036873465.1. Classification (NCBI taxonomy): domain Eukaryota; kingdom Viridiplantae; phylum Streptophyta; class Magnoliopsida; order Poales; family Poaceae; genus Thinopyrum; species Thinopyrum obtusiflorum. The sequence goes on along the minus strand of JAAAWM010009381.1, from coordinate 6,312 downwards.
GGGGGGGGGGGGGGGGGGGGGGGGGGGGGGGGGGGGGGGGGGGGGGGGGGGGGGGGGGGGGGGGGGGGGGGGGGGGGGGGGGGGGGGGGGGGGGGGGGGGGGGGGGGGGGGGGGGGGGGGGGGGGGGGGGGGGGGGGGGGGGGGGGGGGGGGGGGGGGGGGGGGGGGGGGGGGGGGGGGGGGGGGGGGGGGGGGGGGGGGGGGGGGGGGGGGGGGGGGGGGGGGGGGGGGGGGGGGGGGGGGGGGGGGGGGGGGGGGGGGGGGGGGGGGGGGGGGGGGGGGGGGGGGGGGGGGGGGGGGGGGGGGGGGGGGGGGGGGGGGGGGGGGGGGGGGGGGGGGGGGGGGGGGGGGGGGGGGGGGGGGGGGGGGGGGGGGGGGGGGGGGGGGGGGGGGGGGGGGGGGGGGGGGGGGGGGGGGGGGGGGGGGGGGGGGGGGGGGGGGGGGGGGGGGGGGGGGGGGGGGGGGGGGGGGGGGGGGGGGGGGGGGGGGGGGGGGGGGGGGGGGGGGGGGGGGGGGGGGGGGGGGGGGGGGGGGGGGGGGGGGGGGGGGGGGGGGGGGGGGGGGGGGGGGGGGGGGGGGGGGGGGGGGGGGGGGGGGGGGGGGGGGGGGGGGGGGGGGGGGGGGGGGGGGGGGGGGGGGGGGGGGGGGGGGGGGGGGGGGGGGGGGGGGGGGGGGGGGGGGGGGGGGGGGGGGGGGGGGGGGGGGGGGGGGGGGGGGGGGGGGGGGGGGGGGGGGGGGGGGGGGGGGGGGGGGGGGGGGGGGGGGGGGGGGGGGGGGGGGGGGGGGGGGGGGGGGGGGGGGGGGGGGGGGGGGGGGGGGGGGGGGGGGGGGGGGGGGGGGGGGGGGGGGGGGGGGGGGGGGGGGGGGGGGGGGGGGGGGGGGGGGGGGGGGGGGGGGGGGGGGGGGGGGGGGGGGGGGGGGGGGGGGGGGGGGGGGGGGGGGGGGGGGGGGGGGGGGGGGGGGGGGGGGGGGGGGGGGGGGGGGGGGGGGGGGGGGGGGGGGGGGGGGGGGGGGGGGGGGGGGGGGGGGGGGGGGGGGGGGGGGGGGGGGGGGGGGGGGGGGGGGGGGGGGGGGGGGGGGGGGGGGGGGGGGGGGGGGGGGGGGGGGGGGGGGGGGGGGGGGGGGGGGGGGGGGGGGGGGGGGGGGGGGGGGGGGGGGGGGGGGGGGGGGGGGGGGGGGGGGGGGGGGGGGGGGGGGGGGGGGGGGGGGGGGGGGGGGGGGGGGGGGGGGGGGGGGGGGGGGGGGGGGGGGGGGGGGGGGGGGGGGGGGGGGGGGGGGGGGGGGGGGGGGGGGGGGGGGGGGGGGGGGGGGGGGGGGGGGGGGGGGGGGGGGGGGGGGGGGGGGGGGGGGGGGGGGGGGGGGGGGGGGGGGGGGGGGGGGGGGGGGGGGGGGGGGGGGGGGGGGGGGGGGGGGGGGGGGGGGGGGGGGGGGGGGGGGGGGGGGGGGGGGGGGGGGGGGGGGGGGGGGGGGGGGGGGGGGGGGGGGGGGGGGGGGGGGGGGGGGGGGGGGGGGGGGGGGGGGGGGGGGGGGGGGGGGGGGGGGGGGGGGGGGGGGGGGGGGGGGGGGGGGGGGGGGGGGGGGGGGGGGGGGGGGGGGGGGGGGGGGGGGGGGGGGGGGGGGGGGGGGGGGGGGGGGGGGGGGGGGGGGGGGGGGGGGGGGGGGGGGGGGGGGGGGGGGGGGGGGGGGGGGGGGGATGAGAGCCCACTTCTCCACTTTTTCTTTGCCTCTCTTTCCTCCACATATGCAAAAATGCCATGTAAAGCGCACTATTGTACTTACTTTTACTTGCTCCTACAGGTGCTTAAGCTTGCCACATAAGCATAAAGTCTGATGTGGCAAGTTAATCAAGAAGAGAGAGACTAGTTTGGTGACCCAAGGAAGAAACGGTGCTAAGCACGTGTACCTAGGTGAAAAGACAATTTTGAGTCTATAGCTAATTAAATGAAGCAAACTTAGCAACACCATTTCATTGGAAGAGGTCACTCCATGGCAAATGCAATAAATACACGCGCTTAGCACTGTTTCTTCCTTGAGTACGAAGAAAGAGATAGAGATGAGTAAAAAAATACACTTATAGCCAACCTTGTTGTAGTATGAGTGACTAAGTGATGACTATGTATGACATGCCAACATGAGATAGCCTAACGCACCGTGTTAAATCTCCAAGGGCGCGACCGCGCGAGCGGCGACGGTCGTGGTAGGCGCGACCATGATACGGGCTGCTGGCAGCCCTTTGATCTGGGATCAAACGGTCGCATGCTAAGTTGCTGAAAACTTGCAGAATAACCCTCTAGGATAGGATATTCACCCATAGGTCTAGAATCACGCCATGCAATCGTTCGATCTCAGATCCAAGGGCTCTCGGAAGCCCGTATCATGGGAGAATGGAAAGCCACTACCCTGTCGTTCGCACGCTGGCAGTTCGCTCCTACTCGTCCCCGCACGTCCTTCAATCCCCCCCCCCCCCCCCCCCCCCCCCCCCCCCCCCCCCCCCCCCCCCCCCCCCCCCCCCCCCCCCCCCCCCCCCCCCCCCCCCCCCCCCCCCCCCCCCCCCCCCCCCCCCCCCCCCCCCCCCCCCCCCCCCCCCCCCCCCCCCCCCCCCCCCCCCCCCCCCCCCCCCCCCCCCCCCCCCCCCCCCCCCCCCCCCCCCCCCCCCCCCCCCCCCCCCCCCCCCCCCCCCCCCCCCCCCCCCCCCCCCCCCCCCCCCCCCCCCCCCCCCCCCCCCCCCCCCCCCCCCCCCCCCCCCCCCCCCCCCCCCCCCCCCCCCCCCCCCCCCCCCCCCCCCCCCCCCCCCCCCCCCCCCCCCCCCCCCCCCCCCCCCCCCCCCCCCCCCCCCCCCCCCCCCCCCCCCCCCCCCCCCCCCCCCCCCCCCCCCCCCCCCCCCCCCCCCCCCCCCCCCCCCCCCCCCCCCCCCCCCCCCCCCCCCCCCCCCCCCCCCCCCCCCCCCCCCCCCCCCCCCCCCCCCCCCCCCCCCCCCCCCCCCCCCCCCCCCCCCCCCCCCCCCCCCCCCCCCCCCCCCCCCCCCCCCCCCCCCCCCCCCCCCCCCCCCCCCCCCCCCCCCCCCCCCCCCCCCCCCCCCCCCCCCCCCCCCCCCCCCCCCCCCCCCCCCCCCCCCCCCCCCCCCCCCCCCCCCCCCCCCCCCCCCCCCCCCCCCCCCCCCCCCCCCCCCCCCCCCCCCCCCCCCCCCCCCCCCCCCCCCCCCCCCCCCCCCCCCCCCCCCCCCCCCCCCCCCCCCCCCCCCCCCCCCCCCCCCCCCCCCCCCCCCCCCCCCCCCCCCCCCCCCCCCCCCCCCCCCCCCCCCCCCCCCCCCCCCCCCCCCCCCCCCCCCCCCCCCCCCCCCCCCCCCCCCCCCCCCCCCCCCCCCCCCCCCCCCCCCCCCCCCCCCCCCCCCCCCCCCCCCCCCCCCCCCCCCCCCCCCCCCCCCCCCCCCCCCCCCCCCCCCCCCCCCCCCCCCCCCCCCCCCCCCCCCCCCCCCCCCCCCCCCCCCCCCCCCCCCCCCCCCCCCCCCCCCCCCCCCCCCCCCCCCCCCCCCCCCCCCCCCCCCCCCCCCCCCCCCCCCCCCCCCCCCCCCCCCCCCCCCCCCCCCCCCCCCCCCCCCCCCCCCCCCCCCCCCCCCCCCCCCCCCCCCCCCCCCCCCCCCCCCCCCCCCCCCCCCCCCCCCCCCCCCCCCCCCCCCCCCCCCCCCCCCCCCCCCCCCCCCCCCCCCCCCCCCCCCCCCCCCCCCCCCCCCCCCCCCCCCCCCCCCCCCCCCCCCCCCCCCCCCCCCCCCCCCCCCCCCCCCCCCCCCCCCCCCCCCCCCCCCCCCCCCCCCCCCCCCCCCCCCCCCCCCCCCCCCCCCCCCCCCCCCCCCCCCCCCCCCCCCCCCCCCCCCCCCCCCCCCCCCCCCCCCCCCCCCCCCCCCCCCCCCCCCCCCCCCCCCCCCCCCCCCCCCCCCCCCCCCCCCCCCCCCCCCCCCCCCCCCCCCCCCCCCCCCCCCCCCCCCCCCCCCCCCCCCCCCCCCCCCCCCCCCCCCCCCCCCCCCCCCCCCCCCCCCCCCCCCCCCCCCCCCCCCCCCCCCCCCCCCCCCCCCCCCCCCCCCCCCCCCCCCCCCCCCCCCCCCCCCCCCCCCCCCCCCCCCCCCCCCCCCCCCCCCCCCCCCCCCCCCCCCCCCCCCCCCCCCCCCCCCCCCCCCCCCCCCCCCCCCCCCCCCCCCCCCCCCCCCCCCCCCCCCCCCCCCCCCCCCCCCCCCCCCCCCCCCCCCCCCCCCCCCCCCCCCCCCCCCCCCCCCCCCCCCCCCCCCCCCCCCCCCCCCCCCCCCCCCCCCCCCCCCCCCCCCCCCCCCCCCCCCCCCCCCCCCCCCCCCCCCCCCCCCCCCCCCCCCCCCCCCCCCCCCCCCCCCCCCCCCCCCCCCCCCCCCCCCCCCCCCCCCCCCCCCCCCCCCCCCCCCCCCCCCCCCCCCCCCCCCCCCCCCCCCCCCCCCCCCCCCCCCCCCCCCCCCCCCCCCCCCCCCCCCCCCCCCCCCCCCCCCCCCCCCCCCCCCCCCCCCCCCCCCCCCCCCCCCCCCCCCCCCCCCCCCCCCCCCCCCCCCCCCCCCCCCCCCCCCCCCCCCCCCCCCCCCCCCCCCCCCCCCCCCCCCCCCCCCCCCCCCCCCCCCCCCCCCCCCCCCCCCCCCCCCCCCCCCCCCCCCCCCCCCCCCCCCCCCCCCCCCCCCCCCCCCCCCCCCCCCCCCCCCCCCCCCCCCCCCCCCCCCCCCCCCCCCCCCCCCCCCCCCCCCCCCCCCCCCCCCCCCCCCCCCCCCCCCCCCCCCCCCCCCCCCCCCCCCCCCCCCCCCCCCCCCCCCCCCCCCCCCCCCCCCCCCCCCCCCCCCCCCCCCCCCCCCCCCCCCCCCCCCCCCCCCCCCCCCCCCCCCCCCCCCCCCCCCCCCCCCCCCCCCCCCCCCCCCCCCCCCCCCCCCCCCCCCCCCCCCCCCCCCCCCCCCCCCCCCCCCCCCCCCCCCCCCCCCCCCCCCCCCCCCCCCCCCCCCCCCCCCCCCCCCCCCCCCCCCCCCCCCCCCCCCCCCCCCCCCCCCCCCCCCCCCCCCCCCCCCCCCCCCCCCCCCCCCCCCCCCCCCCCCCCCCCCCCCCCCCCCCCCCCCCCCCCCCCCCCCCCCCCCCCCCCCCCCCCCCCCCCCCCCCCCCCCCCCCCCCCCCCCCCCCCCCCCCCCCCCCCCCCCCCCCCCCCCCCCCCCCCCCCCCCCCCCCCCCCCCCCCCCCCCCCCCCCCCCCCCCCCCCCCCCCCCCCCCCCCCCCCCCCCCCCCCCCCCCCCCCCCCCCCCCCCCCCCCCCCCCCCCCCCCCCCCCCCCCCCCCCCCCCCCCCCCCCCCCCCCCCCCCCCCCCCCCCCCCCCCCCCCCCCCCCCCCCCCCCCCCCCCCCCCCCCCCCCCCCCCCCCCCCCCCCCCCCCCCCCCCCCCCCCCCCCCCCCCCCCCCCCCCCCCCCCCCCCCCCCCCCCCCCCCCCCCCCCCCCCCCCCCCCCCCCCCCCCCCCCCCCCCCCCCCCCCCCCCCCCCCCCCCCCCCCCCCCCCCCCCCCCCCCCCCCCCCCCCCCCCCCCCCCCCCCCCCCCCCCCCCCCCCCCCCCCCCCCCCCCCCCCCCCCCCCCCCCCCCCCCCCCCCCCCCCCCCCCCCCCCCCCCCCCCCCCCCCCCCCCCCCCCCCCCCCCCCCCCCCCCCCCCCCCCCCCCCCCCCCCCCCCCCCCCCCCCCCCCCCCCCCCCCCCCCCCCCCCCCCCCCCCCCCCCCCCCCCCCCCCCCCCCCCGGAAGAAACAGTGCTAAGCGCGTGTACCTAGGTGAAAAGACAATTTTGAGTCTATAGCTAATTAAATGAAGCAAACTTAGCAACACCATTTCATTAGAAGAGGTCACTCATTGGCAAATGTAATAAATACACGCGCTTAGCACCATTTCTTCCTTGAGTACGAAGAAAGAGATAGAGTGGAGTAAAAAAATACACTTATAGCCAACCTTGTTCTAGTATGAGTGACTAAGTGATGACTATGTCTGACATGCCAACATCAGATAGCCTAACGGTCGTGGTAGGCGAGACCATGATACGGGCTGCTGGCAGCCCTTGGATCTGAGATCAAACGGTCGCATGCTAAGATGCTGAAAATTTGCAGAATAACCCTCCGGGATAGGATATTCACCCATAGGTCTAGAATCACGCCATGCAACCATTCAATCTCAAATCCAAGGGCTCTCGGAAGCCTGTATCATGGGAGAATGGAAAGCCACTACCCTGCCGTTCGCACGCTGGCAGTTCGCTCCTACTCGTCCCCGTACGTCCTTCAATACTACGGC
>JAAAWM010009380.1:0-22598 GCA_036873465.1 Thinopyrum obtusiflorum | reverse complement strand
ATTTGGCGCCTCTTCGAGCCCACGTGTGCGGTGCGGTGTTGTCAAGCGTGCACTGGAATCCTCCGCTATGAACACCGTGACAAGACATGACGATTACAGGCCGGTCAGCCCCCATTTATTACAGCGACCATTTAACCCTTGGGTCTCTTCAACCTTTCAATCGCGCCCCACCATTGCAAGAAGCACACCCACAATGAGAAATTCTTACAGGATATCCTACGTGGCTCCAATGGTGCTTCGAGCGGCTGCCGACGACGAGCAGCAGTTCACCATGCGTGCCGTGGTGGACACCCACAGAAGGTTCATGGACCTCTCGGTGGTGTACACCAATGACCCGGTCTGGGTGGAGCACTCCATCCACATCATGGAGTTGTTGCTTGCCGAGGAGAAGTACAAGGTGGTCGGGTTCGACCTCCAGTACACCCGCGCTCGTGTCGGGTCTCATCCCAAGGTCGCTGTCGCCCAGATGTGCGTGCGTCACCACGTCCTCTTCTACCACTACTACCTGGCCACAAGGCCTTGCGAGCGTTTTGCGAGGTTTGTCAACAGCCCCCACTACATGTTCGCTACGGTGGACATCACCAATGATGTAAAGGCGCTCGAGAATTCGGGCATCGCCTGCCAGAATCTTGTCCACATCTAGGGCCAATACAAGATCTGGGGCAGCAATGAGCATGAGAAGGACTCACTAGTTCACCTCACCAAGGCCATCATCGACCTCTACTACAGATACATGAAGGATTCATGCAACAAGGACAAGCGTGCCTGGCACTCAGCCTGGATGGAGAAACTCGACAAAGCTCACGTCGTGTACGCGGATAAGGAGGCGTACACGAGGTACGGCATGTATAGGCAGATCGTTAACATGAGGAAGTGCCTCCTTCCCCAAAACGGCCAGGGATCCAACCGGAAGCAGAGCAATGGCAAGCACCGTCGCAAAAATAAGTAGATGATTAGATCATCGTTTCTCCTACTTTAGTATGCATGTAATTGCTTACTTTGTTGTGTGGAAATGATATGTGTGTAGTCACTTGTGTAATTGAATGCTTAATTTGGTTATGCAATGCTATCTTTTTAAGTATATATGTTGATGCTCTGTAGATAGAGCGTAGATGTTGTGCGGACAAAGACAATCACATCGCACAAGGACTAAACAATAGAACCCGTCGGTGATGTTTTCATCAATCATTCACAATTGTATACCAGCAATCCTTTGCTCACAACACACACGGCTTGTTAAAAGTAATCGTTTGTGTTGTTATCGGTCTTCACACACGTTTCCGATTACAGACCTATTTGCCGCATATCACACACATCTTGTAAAGTTGAACCGTTTCTATTCTCTTGTCTCAACGCAAACAGTTCATCCGAGTGAACCGCATGCCGTATATCGCACACACCTTGATCTGGCTGACCATTTTTTTGTGTTGCCTAATCACAAACAGTTCATCCGAGTGAACCGTATGTTGTATATCGCACACACCTTCATCTGGCTGCCCGTTTCTTTTGTTCCTCCTCATTGCAAACAGTTAATTGAACTGAACCATATGCCCTGCATAGCAGACGCAACTAAAATCTGAACCGTGTTTGATGCATCCTCCATCGCAAATGTTTTGCACCTTGTTTGACAGTTTTTTTACACCACCATTTGCGATTATTGCATCACACACAGTTTCATCGAAGGGTCTCTGATCATAGTGTCGCGTTAGCAGCATCCTGCAGTAGTGATAACGAGAGGTAATTTAGTAACATGAAAATTTCTACAACCATATTTTCCTCCCTCATAATAATTACATGTAAGATCATAATCAAATTCAACAATATAACTATCACATAAAATATTATCTTCATGATCCACATGCATGCAAAGTGGGCACTCTTCCAAAATAGTGGGATTATCATCAAATAAAGTCATGACCTCTCCAAGCCCACTTTTATCAAAAATTTCATAAGATTGAACACTCTCCAAATATGTGGGATTATTTTTACCTAGAGTTGACACTCTTCCGAACCCACTTTTAATATTATTGCAAACATACTCATCATGAGGCTTAAATAAACTATCAAGATCATAAGAATCATCATCACCCCAATCATGATCATTGCAATAAGTAGCGGACATAACAAAACAAGCATCCCCAAGCTTGGGGTTTTGCATATTACTAACAAAATTGACATTAATAGAATTTATAATAATATCATTGCAATCATGCTTTTCATTCAAGGAGCTATCAAGTGTGGGTACAACAGCAATAATTTCATGTTTAACATAAGGAACTATAGCAAGTTCATCTCCATAAGCATCGTTAATATTGGCATCATGGCGACAAGAATAGCAAGCATCATGTTCATCAAGAGGGATAATTCAATCAAATCAATAGACTCATAATTATCCAGAGCTTCATGCATATCATTATTTTCTTCCAAAGCAGAGGGCATTCTCTCAATAAATTCTTTAATATGGGCATTATGAGCATAGTTTTCATAGCAATATTATGCAATGGTCATAGATTTTATTAACCATTCTTGAATCTGTTTACCTTGTCGATCTCACAGCACACGATTTGTGTAGCTAACTCAACTGCGATCTTCGACATTATTGCACACAGTTGGTTTCTTCCACCATGTGCCCTGTAGAGCGTAGAATTAATTATCGCACTCGAGTGTCCATCATCACCCTTCTGTGTAACTTTAACCTCATCACCCACGGGTAAACTTATGACCGAAGTCATTCCACACACTTCGTTTTTACAAAGCTTTTTGCCAATGAACGCCCACGATTTGTCCCTCTTCTAGCCGACGCATGGCCAAACTAGCTGGGCGAGAATCTTGTGCGGTAAACTGCGCGGTAGCGCGGGAACAGGCTCACCGACGATACCCCCCCCCCCCCCCCCCCCCCCCCCCCCCCCCCCCCCCCCCCCCCCCCCCCCCCCCCCCCCCCCCCCCCCCCCCCCCCCCCCCCCCCCCCCCCCCCCCCCCCCCCCCCCCCCCCCCCCCCCCCCCCCCCCCCCCCCCCCCCCCCCCCCCCCCCCCCCCCCCCCCCCCCCCCCCCCCCCCCCCCCCCCCCCCCCCCCCCCCCCCCCCCCCCCCCCCCCCCCCCCCCCCCCCCCCCCCCCCCCCCCCCCCCCCCCCCCCCCCCCCCCCCCCCCCCCCCCCCCCCCCCCCCCCCCCCCCCCCCCCCCCCCCCCCCCCCCCCCCCCCCCCCCCCCCCCCCCCCCCCCCCCCCCCCCCCCCCCCCCCCCCCCCCCCCCCCCCCCCCCCCCCCCCCCCCCCCCCCCCCCCCCCCCCCCCCCCCCCCCCCCCCCCCCCCCCCCCCCCCCCCCCCCCCCCCCCCCCCCCCCCCCCCCCCCCCCCCCCCCCCCCCCCCCCCCCCCCCCCCCCCCCCCCCCCCCCCCCCCCCCCCCCCCCCCCCCCCCCCCCCCCCCCCCCCCCCCCCCCCCCCCCCCCCCCCCCCCCCCCCCCCCCCCCCCCCCCCCCCCCCCCCCCCCCCCCCCCCCCCCCCCCCCCCCCCCCCCCCCCCCCCCCCCCCCCCCCCCCCCCCCCCCCCCCCCCCCCCCCCCCCCCCCCCCCCCCCCCCCCCCCCCCCCCCCCCCCCCCCCCCCCCCCCCCCCCCCCCCCCCCCCCCCCCCCCCCCCCCCCCCCCCCCCCCCCCCCCCCCCCCCCCCCCCCCCCCCCCCCCCCCCCCCCCCCCCCCCCCCCCCCCCCCCCCCCCCCCCCCCCCCCCCCCCCCCCCCCCCCCCCCCCCCCCCCCCCCCCCCCCCCCCCCCCCCCCCCCCCCCCCCCCCCCCCCCCCCCCCCCCCCCCCCCCCCCCCCCCCCCCCCCCCCCCCCCCCCCCCCCCCCCCCCCCCCCCCCCCCCCCCCCCCCCCCCCCCCCCCCCCCCCCCCCCCCCCCCCCCCCCCCCCCCCCCCCCCCCCCCCCCCCCCCCCCCCCCCCCCCCCCCCCCCCCCCCCCCCCCCCCCCCCCCCCCCCCCCCCCCCCCCCCCCCCCCCCCCCCCCCCCCCCCCCCCCCCCCCCCCCCCCCCCCCCCCCCCCCCCCCCCCCCCCCCCCCCCCCCCCCCCCCCCCCCCCCCCCCCCCCCCCCCCCCCCCCCCCCCCCCCCCCCCCCCCCCCCCCCCCCCCCCCCCCCCCCCCCCCCCCCCCCCCCCCCCCCCCCCCCCCCCCCCCCCCCCCCCCCCCCCCCCCCCCCCCCCCCCCCCCCCCCCCCCCCCCCCCCCCCCCCCCCCCCCCCCCCCCCCCCCCCCCCCCCCCCCCCCCCCCCCCCCCCCCCCCGAAGATGTTGATGGAGATGGCCCTCCCAAAGATGGGAGAGTTGTTGGTGATGATGATGGCGATGATTTCCCTCTCCAGGAGGGAAGTTCCCCCGGCGGAATCGCTCCGCCGGAGGGCAAAAGTGCTCCTGCCCAAGTTCCACCTCGAGACGATGATGCTTTGTCCCAAAAGTCTCCTCCTGATTTTTTCTAGGTCAAAATGACCTATATACCAGAAGATGGGCATCAGAGGTGGGCCGAGGAGGGCACAACCCACCAGGGCGCGCCTAGGGGGCCTGGCACGCCCAGGTGGGTTGTGCCCACCTGGTAGGCCTCCTCCGGTAGTTATTTGCTCCAGTATTTTTTATATATTGTAAAATAATTCTCCGTAAATTTTTAGCTCATTTGGAGATGTGCAGAATAGGTAACTCTGACGTAGCTTTTTCAGGTCCAGAATTCCAGCTGCCGGTATTCTCCCTGTTTGTGTAAACCTTGCATATTATGCGAGAAAAGGCATTAGAATTACTCCCAAAAGCATTATTATGCATAAAAACATTATAAATAACAGTCGGAAAACATGATGCAAAATGGATGTATCAACTCCCCCAAGCTTAGACCTCGCTTGTCCTCAAGCGAAAAACCGAAATTGAAAAACATGCCCACATGCTTAGAGAGAGAGGTGTCGATAAAAACAAAATACGGACATAGAAGCATCATGCATATTATTATAACAACCAGGAATTTTAACATAAAACTTTATCAAAAAACTTTTATCATATAACTTCTCATGAACAAGTAACAATTCATCACAACATTGAAGTATAAAGCATAAACCTTATTGAAAACTGACAAACTATGTTCTCAGTCAACTTTGCACCTACAATTCATCATATTTTCAGGAAGGGTCACATATCAGAGCCTTTAGGCAAGTCCACATAATCAACCATCATTTAATCTTCTATGATTTCTAACACTCACAACATACCCATGAACAAAAAGTTTCAACCGGACACATAGAAAGATAGGGGCTTATAGTTTCGCCTCCCAACATATTCACCTCAAGGGTGATGTCAACACTAATAACTCATGCCCACTCATATCCAACTGGATATATGTGCCTAGATCTTTCCTCACCACATGATGCTTGCAAAAAGAGAAAATAAAAAAGGAATAGGGGAGAATACTTTAACTCTTACATAAAAGTAAATGCATAAAAGTAAAAGATAGGCCCTTCGCAGAGGGAATCAGAGGTTGTCATGCGCTTATTTGTTTGTATACCAAATCCCTTAATGCAAAAGAATGTCACGTTATATTGCCCCTTATGATAGCAACCTTTATTATGCAGTCCATCGCTTTTATTACTTTGCCATCATAAGTTCGTACAATGCTCAATTTTCTCTTACACTAAACAATCCAACACTTTTAGAAGCAATTTTTATTGCCTTATTGCACCAATGACAACATACTTGAAGGATCTTACTCAATCCATAGGTAGGTATGGTGGACTCTCAGAATAAGATTTTGGGTTAAGGGTTTTTGGATGCACAAGTAGTATCTCTACTTAGTGCGGAATTTTTGGCTAGAAAAGACATTGAGCAAGCACCACATGTTGAAGGATCTATGACAATATAACTTCTATGTGAATATGAACAAACATAAATCATTACGTTGTCTTCCTTGTCCAATGTCAACAATTTTGACAAAAAATATTTAATGGGGGCTCACAATCATAAAAGATGTCCAAGATAGTGTATTTGCATGTGAATCTTCTCTTCCCTTATTAATTCTTTCATGAATTGCATCATTGACCAATGCTATGTTTGTCAATCTCCAATAAATTTTACCACTTATACTTTTCCTTATGTGTTGTCATTACTTACCGTAAGATTAGCATATGATCTTTTTCATTTATTTTCCTTTCTTTTTATCAGAACAAAAGAGTAAAGAAAGAAAACTCAAACTACTCTTTATTATATATCTCGCACATGATTACATAGATAGATCACTAATCAATCACTCAAAAAGAAAGGATCAAACTAAACTTTTATTCAACTAAATCATAGGGTAACTAAAGATCGAACTAAAATAGATGAAAGCAAAGATAGTGGTGGTGATACGATATCGGGACACCTCCCCCAAGCTTGGCACAAGCCAAGGGGAGTGCCCATACCATGAACTCAAGTTTCTTTTGTTGGAGAAGATGATGAAGGTGGTGGTGATGTAGCTTCACACTTCAGGCTCAGGAGGTTTTCCAATCTACGGATGATGCTTCGGAGGGTGATGATGTGCTCTTGCAACAGAATATTTTCATGAGTGAGATATTTATTTTGCACATGAACCATTTCAATGACCCTGAAAGCTTCAATTTCAGTAGGGGTAAGATAATCATAGTAAGGTTGAAGGATGTCTTCTTCTGCTGCTGGGGCGGCCTGCCCTACTGCCGGAACTTGATCTCCCGCGGCTTCCTTGACCTTATCACCCTTGATGGTTTTCTCTGGTTCCTCTCTCTTTAGTTCCATCTTCATCAACCATTCTCCTACTTTGTTGGAGGAGGGAGAAGACATGATGCCTGGCTTAACAGATCTGACAGAAAACAACAAGAAAGAAGGACAGAAGATTTCACCGCGATACGGTGGTCAATATGTTCGGGGGGTATATAAAGATTTTTTATCTTGGGAAACAAGCAAACGAGAGAAAAACGGAGTCGGGAAGGTTCCCAAGGTGGGCACAGCCCACCTGGGCGTGCCAGGGGGCCCAGGCGCGCCCTGGTGTCTTGTGCCCTCCTTGGTTGCCTTCTGGGTTGTTTCTTATTTTCCTAATTTTTGTAATATTCCAAAACTGACAGAAAATGTTTTTGAGGATTTTTGGAGTCCGTTTACTTACCGTATCAGGTACCTCCTCCTTTTAGTATTCTGGAGTGTTCCGAAAGGTCTCTTTTATGCGTTCCTCCGGTGTCATGGTTTGAATAATATTGCTTTCAATATTAATAGGCGTACCTGAGATATAGTGTTTCATTCTTTGACCATTAACCACCTTCAGGTTAGTACCTTTAGCATTATTAATCTTGATGGCTCCAGAGCGATAAACCTCCTCGATAATATATGGTCCTTCCCATTTAGAGAGAAGTTTTCCTGCAAAGAATCTAAAACGAGAGATGTACAAAAGAACATATTCTCCAACTTTGAATTCCCGCTTTTGGATTCTTTTGTCATGCCATCTTTTAACTTTTCTTTAAATAACTTGGCATTTTCATAAGCTTGGGTTCTCCATTCATCTAATGAGCTAATATCAAATAACCTCTTTTCATCGGCAAGTTTGAAATCATAGTTGAGTTCTTTAATTGCCCAATTTGCACTACAAAAAAAATACACTTCTGTGATGATACGTGTTTGTCACAGTAGGTCACGTTTTTTGTCATGCATGTACATCCATGACAATTTTATGATAGAATCAAGATAGTCATACCTGTGCTGTCGTAGAAGTGTTCCATGACATTACCAAAATTATCATCACGGAAGTGTCCACTTCCATGACGATAAATGGCGCGTCATGGAAGTGCTTTCGTCAAGGGTAACCAACACGTGGCATCCACCGTAACGGGTCACCGTTAAGCTATCAGGTTCCGGTTTGAATCCGATAACCCATTAACAGCCCGGACCAATGGGGATTTTCCACATGTAAAATTCTCAATGGCTAGAGGAACCATGTGTCGGCTCATCGTTGGGACAGATGTCATCCACTCATTGGATCGGAGTCGCCTATGATACGTCGACACGTGGCACGGCCCAACAGAGGCCCATTTCGGTGAAAAGGCCGGCCCATTTGACTTGGTCAAAAGGTAGCGGGCCGGCCCACGGAAAGCCTGTTAATGGCCTGTTTGCATGTAGCCCATTTACAGCCCGCTAACTCACGGCCCGTTATGGCCTATCCGAATTAGGCCCAGTAGCGTCATCTGGGCCGTCCAATATGATTCCAGCCCGTTGTAACTTCCGGCCCATGTATGGCCCATGACGTCTTTTAGCCCATATGAGGCCCTTTGTAACTCTTGGCCCATTAACAACCCGTGGTTAAACTGGCCCATAATGAACAGTGTATCGCTTTATACCCATTAAAGGCCCATTATTCCATTGGGCCGTTTCCAGCCGTGTTATCTTTCGGCCTTATCAGGGCCCATTTATTCTTGGGCTGATTTGCAGCATTCGATTACTTACGGTCCGTTACTTGCCTGTTCTGGTTGTGGGCCAAATTCAGCCCGTGGTTAAAGTCGGCCCGTTAATCCGTTGGGCCGTTTTCATAGCGTCATCAAATACGGCCGATTAACGACGGCCCATTATGGTCAGCCCATGAACGGACGATTCCAACTCTAGCCCGTTTACGACCCATAATGCGGTCCATTATTGGCCCATGTTTGGCCAATCGATCATACGGCCCGTAGAAGGCCCATTGATGCTACGGCCCGTAGAAGGCCCATTGTTTCTACAGCCCGTAGAAGGCCCATTGTTTCTACGGCTCGTAGAAGGCCCATTATTTCTACGGCTCGTAGGAGGCCCATGGTCACTACAGTAAATAGGTAGCCCATGGTTATTGTGGCCTAGTTTTAAAAAATAGGTTATTGCGGCCACTAGCAAACCACGGAAAAAGAACTGCACTGACTACAAGCAAACAAATAAGCAAGACAACAAGGAAATAAATAAGCAAGCAACTTACGCTAGGCTATCATGGCTATTACACATATTACATCCACTGGGCATCAAAGTTCGCCACTAGTGCAAATATGGGGAACAAAGCAGCATATTACATAAACTGGTTGTCAAAGTTGGTGACCAGTGCAAATAAACACCACAGAAAAACAAGTCCAGCACTGAAACCAGTTAACAAGAGCTCAAGAAACAATATCCTGGGTATCCACCATGCTGGCAAGATGCTTAGCAAGCTTATTAGCTTTCTCTTGTTTGGCGCTTAAATCCTCCAGCGATTGTTGTTGCACCAGAAAGTATGCATCTGAATTCTACAGGGACTTCCTCAGTCCTTCAGCTTCCTATCGCAGCACATCTGATCGATGTCTTTCAACTTGAAGTTGAGACTCAAGAAGCCGAACTGATTCAGCCAGCGAGTACAAAGAGCTAGTGCCAGCAGTAGTGGCCAGTAACTCGAACACTGCATCAAGACAGGACTTTGGGGTTGTCTTAGTGTCTTCAATATAGTTTTTATCAGCTTTCTTAGAGACCAACAGGGATATCTCACTATCTTGAACCTTATCTGCATTACTTCCTTTACCATTGCATAACGAGGTACTCTTCTCCAATATTTTGTCCGCATTCTAAAAGAGAAACAAGCAGACAGACCACAAGATTACCATGTTGTATATGAAACTAATTTTGGTAAACCAGTTCAGTAGTAAGGTGGACAAGATAACAGCATGAAACAAACATATATCTATGTAGTATGGTCACTGTATGGTCTATATCATTCTAGTTTATGTTGCCAAATGAAGATAGAGACAGTTAAAATCATATCTATTTAAGACAAAGCAGCATAGATAGAATATAAGTGTGGGAAACTACACAACAATAACAACACTTGTAATGTGCATGGCATGAGAACATAACTGATTATTCAATTGAAACTAAAATCAACATAGAGCAAGTTACAACAGCAAACACGTTAAACAAACAGGTTTGAAACATATCTATTGCGCCATTGGAGTTTCAATTGCATCCTTCAAATTTGAAATTAGTTGGTATGAGTAAATACAGTGATGCAAGAGCAAAGGAGTATGAACCATAGCTACGGAACCTGACCTGAGAACAATTCTTCTTCTACTTTAAGCATTGACTTGGGGTTCGGAGTGGTGGTCCTCGTGCTTTGGGCACTGCAGTTGCCTTACTAACTGCTCGTGTTTGGGTGCTCTGTGCTGGAGATGGTGCTCTGTCAACTGGAACTGGGTTACTATCTGCTAGGGTTGGGGTTAGAAGGGGTGTAGCTGGTTCTCTGTCCAACTGGGTAGGGGTACAATCTGCGTGAGTCTGGGTTATGTGTGGTGGGGCTGGTTCTTGGGCAAGTACAACCGTGGTTCTATCTTCATCGACGGGTAGCACGATCTTTTCTGAAGATCGTGTTTTTACTCCCATAGATACTGCCATTACCCCCTCCAATTCAAATGGCTGATAAACAAGAAAAGTAATTGAATGTACAGACATTGTAAGATAGACAGGTGCAATGGATAGTAGGGAAAAAAATGGGGCATGAAATAATTCATATTTATGTTGTCTAACCAAACAGGATAGCATGACATAATTTCACATATATGATGGCTAATTAAACAGGATAGCATGACACAATTTCACATATATGATGGCTAACTAAACAGGATAGAATGACATACTTCAAAATATGATGACTATGTAAACAGGATGACATGATATAACTATACGATGTGTCTATTAAAGTGGTTGGCCATGCCATAATTCACAAACATGCCGTTGATGGAAACATGATGGCATGATATAATTCACGGATAGAATGACATAATTCAAAATATGATGACTATGTAAACAGGATGAGATGATATAACTATATTATGTCTTTAGAAAATGGGTTGGCATGCCATAATTCAGATACATGTTGTCTATGTAAACATCATGGCATGATATAATTCAAATATATGATTTATATACTAAGCAAGTGAGCAGAGGGCAATCGCATATATGATGTGTCAACTAAGGAGATGGCATTCAATATTGTGTATATGATGTAAAAACTAAGCATTGCAAGATAACATATGCATGATATGAGTAATATAACCCTACCAAGTTTGAGCATACACCTCAGGGGGAAAATAGGACTGGTCATCTGCCTCTGAATCCTCCTCTGAGGAGCTATATGTACCCAGCAAGATATCTGCTTCAGCAGGTAGCATTGTCTACTCTGAAGACCTTGTTTTCACTCTAGATTTCTCCATCACCAATTCAAATGGCTGATGCACAGGAAGAGCAGTTGAATATACAAACATTGTCGACAAATGGAATGAATAATACAAAAAAAGGATGGCATGATATAATTCACATATATGACGCTTGGCTAAACAGCATGGCATTGCATAATTCACATACATAATGCCTTGCAACAAGATAGCATTGCATAATTCACATATATAATGTCTTGCAACAAGATGGCATTGCAAAATTCACATATATGGTAATTAGACACTAAACAGGTGGCATTCACAAAAAGCATGTCTAAACTAAGCAAATGAAATGCCAATGCAAGACACCACATGCATGATATGAGCAATATAACCCTGCCAAGTTAGAGCATGCACCTCGAGGGAAAATACGGCTGGTCATCTGTCTTTGAATCCTCCTCTAAGGAGCTATCCGTAACCAGCAAGACATGCGCTTTGTCAGATAGCATTATCTGCTCTGAAGACCTTGTTTTCACTCCAGATTTTTCCATGACCGTGTCGAATGGCTGATGCACAGGAAGAGTAATTGAATGTACTAAAATTGTTGACAAATTGAATACGTAATAAAAAAAGGATGGCATGATATAATTCACTTATAAGATGACTGGCTAACCAGGATGGCATCGCAAAATTCACATATATGATGCCTGGCTAAACAAGATGGCATTGCATGATTCACATATATGATATAGAAACTAAACAGATGGCATTCACACAATACATGTCTAAACTAAGCAGATGACATATTTTATGTATAAAGTAAGCAATGCAAGGCACCATATGCATGATATGACCAACATCAGCATGCCAAGTTAGAGCAAAAGACCTCAGGGGGTAAATAGGAGTGGTATGCTCCCTCTGAATCCCCCTCTGAACAGTTATCTTCCTCTTGATTACAGTCTAGAATGGGGGGAGGGCGGTTGCTTTTGCACCCACCATGGAGCAACGTCTACATGAAATTTTATTGCCATGCAAGGCTCGTCTCTTTTGCTCTACATGTTCAGTACCATTGTGTACAATAACTGAAATGCATAGGAATAAAACATAGTGATATTATGTAAGGAGTGCATGCACAAATCCAGAGTGATGGTAGCAAACCATGGATAGACCCAAAACCAATGATAGCAGGTAGATAATAGCTTCAGTTAAAAAATACAGATAATGGCTCCTTTAATGTTTGTTTCCACCCAACATGAAACTCATAGTAGACACCCGAGATTAACCAGATAGTAGACAGATAGTATTAATTGCTGCCCCAATATGTACCCCACAACCATTTAAAACTCAAGTTTGAGCATTAGTTTGTACCTGACTCGGAGTCTAATCGATGAACAGGATGATAAAGTAGCTTGTCATCATATTAAGCGATGCATAAGGAAAGTAGACACGAAAGAGTGCGACCTCTCTTGCGGACCCATGTAGTCCTCAAGGTCATCTGCTTAGTTGATGATGGTAATGCAGTTGTCGTGGCTACCGGCGACGGGGAAGAAGATCTAAGGCAGGGAAAGACAGTCTGGAGGGTGGATCCCTGCTGTGGTGAACCCGTCCATTGTTGGAGCAGCTGAGCTGGGGTGGACCACAGCGTAGCAAGAGCGGGACAAACCACACAAGGTTTTCTTTGACACATATCTGTAACAGAAGTAATTATGTAAGGGCTTGTTTGAATTGGAGGATTCTAACAATGCAGGGATAGGAAATACACAGGAATAGGATAGGAATGCACGTGCAAAACAGAGAGTTTAAAAACACAGGGTTTCTGCCAATCTGGGTGTTTGGTTCACAAGAATTGGAAGATCACAGGATGCAAAGAAGCATGGTGAGATTAAGTCAAACCACAAGAAAATGTATGGTTATAATGCTATTATGCTACTATCTCTTAGTCTTACGCTTCATGAATAGGAATTTGAAAAGGAGGACAAGTGGATATTAAAGTTCTTACTATTTTTCTTTCAAGGAGACACTAAAGGAACAAATCCTACAGTTTTCCTTTCCTCCATTCCTTTGTACCAAATGGATGAATAGTAGTACCATAGGAAACTTTCCAATTCCTATGTTTTTCCTTCACTTTTCCTTTCAAGCACTGGCGATTCTAGTAGGCAGGCTTGAACAGGGAAAAGCCTACACTCAAAAAATGTTTTTGTGCTACTTCTACTACTTTGGACCTAGGCCATTGCCCTACTAGCTCAACTCCCAGGCCCATCTACAAATGCACAGCTCAAACGCGCAGAAATAAATAATGATGGCGTTCAAGAGAGTCCATCACGGATAGCTAAGTTGCCTGGTACCTCACTGCTTGTCATATAGTAGGAGAAACTAATCATATTTCACGTTACTACGTGTGCTCAGTGGACAATATATATAACATGTAGAGTAAAAAAGCGATGCAACAAGTGTACAACCTCTTTGGCGAAGCCATGTCGATCTCAGCATGATTGGGTTGGTCGGTGAGGATGCTCCGGCTGATTTGGCTGTCGGAGGAGGGGAAGATGATCTTACGCGTCTGGAGATGGAGCCGGGGGTACTGCTTCGCTGTGATGGAGGGTTTCATCATTGGAGCAGCTCCGATGAGTTGTACGACGGCGAGGCTGAAGCAGGACAAGAGAGACAACGTTAACCTGAGTGGAATTCTAATAGCATCTCCAATAGATGATGTAAAATACATAACCACAAAGTGCTAGATGTAAAATACATCAGCCACTCATCTCTGAACTTAACTGTCGAAACTGAATTTAACTGTCGAAACTAAATTTTACTGTCGAAACTGAATTTTGCTGTCGAAACTGAATTTTACTATCGAAACTGAATGCACTAGTAGCAGAAAAGCAGTAGCAGTAGCAGCAGCGCCCGGATGTAAGTGCATCTAGTGCCCCTTAGTGATTTTGGTGTATTGAAGACTTATAGGTTAAGGGACTAATGTGTTTATGAGTGTACACAGGACTATAAGTCTATGAGGAGTTTGATATTTACAGAGAAAGTCGACCCCTAAAAATGAAGTTCTTCGACTGAAGACTTTCGATATCTGAAGACTTTCTGAAGACTTTGAAAGTGAAGAAATTGGTGTGACCTTGAAGACTTGGTATTCGTTCGAGGAACATGAAGCGTGAAGACTTTTGTTTTCGTAGTTTCATTTTCTCTTTCTTGAGTCATAGGAAACACCGTACTGTTAAAGGGGGTCGAGGAAATACTAAGGAAAAATTTCCATGTGATGCTCAACTCAAAATCCTACACCTACAATCCCTTCGAGTGAAGCCATTGGAAATCTCATACAGTTCAGTCATATTCTTCAGTGACAGAGACGAAGTTCTTCTGGTCTCTGAGGAATTTGTTCTGACTGAGGAGTTAGGAATTCGCCAGTGCGGATTGCCTACACTGTGAGGAACATGATAGCCCTGAGGATTTTGAACCTCAAATATCCGACCGTTGCTGTGCTATGCGCCAGCTGTCCCAAAATATCTACCCACCTAACGGTCATATCATTGAAGGGCATTTATGTCTTATCATGTCGGGCTGCTCCCTAGGCTATAAATAGCCGCCCCCTACAACCACTAGTTGGTTGGCTGCTCCGAGAGAAACTGACACTTGTCATTTGAGAGCATCCCATCCTCCGAGGACTTTGAGCGAAAATCATCAAGTGAGGAAAAACCCAAAAACCCAAACACCTACAAACCCAAGTGATTGAGCATCACTGAAGAGATTGATCCTGTGTGGATCCGACGCTTGTTACCTTTGAAGACTGTGCTTCTTCCAGACGGTTAGGCGTCATGGTCTAGAGCATCCAAGAGGAAATTGTGGATCGCCGAGTGACCGAGTCTGTGAAGGTTTGGAAGTCACCTGAAGACTTACCACGAGTGATTGGGCGAGGTCTGTGTGACCTTAGCTCAAGGAGAATATGGTGAGGACTAGGTGTCCTGGACTGTGTGTTCAGGACTGGGTGTCCGGGACTGTGTGTCCTCAGGTTTAAATACCTAGCCGCTCCAACCAGACGTACAACTGAGACAGCAGTTGGAACTGGTCTACCAAATCATTGTCTTCACCAAGCCTACTGGTTCTATTTCCTCAACTCTTTCATTTCCTCATAACTGTGTTATGCACTTGTTCATATATGTGTTTGAAGACTTTGACTGAAGACTTTCTCAATTTCCTCAGTTCAATTTCTTCAGTCTGTTTGTCTTCATCTTGTGTATCCTGTGTTTACGCTTCCCATACTCTGTGCTGTGCTTTCATTTCATCATCATGACTATGCTCATGCCCTGTTATGATTGCTTCTGAGTTCTTATTCCGCTGCAAGTAGTTCTTCAGTTAGGAATTTCCTCACCTTGAAATTCCTCAGTGAAGAATTCATAAAAATCGCCTATTCACCCCCCCTCTAGTCGATATAACGCACTTTCAATTGGTATCAGAGCGAGGTACTCCCTTGTTCTGTGTGATTTTGGTTTAACCACCTGGAGTTTTAGTTATGTCGACTGCAGGTAAGATCAAGGTCTCTGCGGGGTGTCCTACCTTCGATGGGACGGACTACCCCTACTGGAAGAATAAGATGCGAATGCATCTTGAGGCAATTGATAACGATCTCTGGTATGTTGTGGAAAATGGTGTTCCCTCAGTCTTACCTTCTCTGAATGCTACTGATGTGAAGAGATTCAAGCAACTCGATTCCCAAGCGAAGAACATCATATGTGGCCATCTGAGCAAAGGCCAGTATGGAAGAGTGAGTGCTTTGCAAACTGCCAAGCTTATCTGGGATAGGCTGTCCAAAGTGAACGAAGGAATCTCAACTCAACGTGACTCTCGTGTTGACGTTCTTCGCAATCTCTTCAACCGCTTCAAAAGACTCGACAATGAAAATGTTCAGCAAACCTTTGATCGCCTCACTGACATCTCAAATGAGCTTCAAGCACTTGGTGCCATTGACATCACCGACCATGAGGTGGTGAAGAAACTGCTGAGATCGCTTGATTTCTCATTTGACACTCTGGCATTGATGATACAAGAACGTGCTGATTACAAGTCACTTGATCCCGCTGATATCCTCGAAAGGCTAAACACTCATGAGTTCCAGCTTGCTGAGAAGAGAGATCTCTATGGTTCGAGCTATGGCAGATCACGTGCCCTGAAGGCCAAGGTTGTCTCTGAATCCGAAGGCGAAGATTCTGGTAGTAGCCTTGATGATCCTGAAGAACTGAGCCAGGAGCTAGCACTGCTCGTGAAGAAATTCCAGAGGTTCTCAGGACGTGGTCGCTTTGGAAAATCCTCAAGGAGCGCTGATTCCTTATCCAGTGACTACAAGAAGAGGCTATGCCATAAGTGCAAGAAACCTGGTCACTACATTCAAGATTGTCCTCAGTGGGAAAAGGAATCAAAGAAGAAGAAATACAAGGATTACAGTTCTGATGATGCGAAGAAGAAGAAGAAATCTTCAAAGTCTTCATCATCAAAATCCTCGAAGTCTTCATCTCACAAGAAGAGCAGCTCCAAGAAGGCTCGGGCATTCATTGGCAAGGAAATGGACTCTGAGGCTGAATCTGAGGATCATGAGGATGAGGAGGCATCTGAGGAATCCAAGTCTGGTGTGGCGAGCCTAGCTCTCGCTACTACCCCCCCCCCCCCCCCCCCCCCCCCCCCCCCCCCCCCCCCCCCCCCCCCCCCCCCCCCCCCCCCCCCCCCCCCCCCCCCCCCCCCCCCCCCCCCCCCCCCCCCCCCCCCCCCCCCCCCCCCCCCCCCCCCCCCCCCCCCCCCCCCCCCCCCCCCCCCCCCCCCCCCCCCCCCCCCCCCCCCCCCCCCCCCCCCCCCCCCCCCCCCCCCCCCCCCCCCCCCCCCCCCCCCCCCCCCCCCCCCCCCCCCCCCCCCCCCCCCCCCCCCCCCCCCCCCCCCCCCCCCCCCCCCCCCCCCCCCCCCCCCCCCCCCCCCCCCCCCCCCCCCCCCCCCCCCCCCCCCCCCCCCCCCCCCCCCCCCCCCCCCCCCCCCCCCCCCCCCCCCCCCCCCCCCCCCCCCCCCCCCCCCCCCCCCCCCCCCCCCCCCCCCCCCCCCCCCCCCCCCCCCCCCCCCCCCCCCCCCCCCCCCCCCCCCCCCCCCCCCCCCCCCCCCCCCCCCCCCCCCCCCCCCCCCCCCCCCCCCCCCCCCCCCCCCCCCCCCCCCCCCCCCCCCCCCCCCCCCCCCCCCCCCCCCCCCCCCCCCCCCCCCCCCCCCCCCCCCCCCCCCCCCCCCCCCCCCCCCCCCCCCCCCCCCCCCCCCCCCCCCCCCCCCCCCCCCCCCCCCCCCCCCCCCCCCCCCCCCCCCCCCCCCCCCCCCCCCCCCCCCCCCCCCCCCCCCCCCCCCCCCCCCCCCCCCCCCCCCCCCCCCCCCCCCCCCCCCCCCCCCCCCCCCCCCCCCCCCCCCCCCCCCCCCCCCCCCCCCCCCCCCCCCCCCCCCCCCCCCCCCCCCCCCCCCCCCCCCCCCCCCCCCCCCCCCCCCCCCCCCCCCCCCCCCCCCCCCCCCCCCCCCCCCCCCCCCCCCCCCCCCCCCCCCCCCCCCCCCCCTGAGGACATTGCTAGTATCACTGATGATGCAGGGTTGAAGGAATTGTACATGACAGGCATGTACAAAAGCCTCAAAGGGCATCAGACTCTTTGTGATGTGCTTGAAAAGCAGATCCTCAATAGGAACCCTAGAAAAGAGGGTGTTGCCTTTGAGAGGAAACTCAATGCTGATGGTACATATTGGAAGCCTGAGCAGTACCCCAAAACCTCATGGGTTGCTGCAAAGGGACCTCCAGTTGATCCATCTAATCTATCTGGCTTTTCATGTGAATCTCCACATTCTTCTGATGAGTCATCTGACTCCAACTATAAACTGTTCAAAAATCAGAATGGTGAAGTATTTGCTAGATATGTTGGCACTAACTGCAGGAACGGTTCCCCTATGAAGAAAATCTGGGTTCCCAAAAGGTGCCTTGAAAGTCTTCAGGTGAATGTCCTCATGACACCGCCTGTGAAGAAAAGGAACCCCAGATCAAATTCTTCATATGGACCAAATTCTTCATATGGACCATACTCCTCACGTGGATCAAATTCCTCAAAAGGATCAAAGTCCTCATATGAATATCATCGTGCTAACAACTCTGTATCGCAGGGAAGACCTAAGGGCTATGAATATAAGCATTATTCTTCCAACCGTTACATTCATATGTCCTCGAAGAATTTCTCTGATTATTCATATGATTATCCTAACTCTTCTTATGAGAAACGAAATGGACTAGCTTCTATGCCACCTTTCTCATATAAAGCTCGCAGAGTGATGAACTCTTTGCCACCCCTTCAGATGTGGGTGGTGAAGAAAAGGAACTAATCTCTTCTGCAGGGTCAGGTCTCCAGACGTGCTCAAACGTCTGAAGATTTTGCTGGAGACCTGAAAAATTGCCTGATAGGACGCATGCTAATCATGAAGAAATGAACTCTCATTTCTCTCGTCCTCATACTGCTTTATCTGTTCTATTGTTTGATGAAATTGATCTGATGAATTGAGGTCATATTCTTCACTGATGAAGTATATGAGTTCGTAAGCTGCACTAATTCATCTGCAGGATGATCAACCCAAAGCCACTGAGTGGGTTCTTGATAGTGGATGTACAAATCACATGACTGGTGACAAGAATCTATTGATGGATGCTCCCTTATCTCCATCACATCTGAAGCATATCATCTTTGCTGACAAAGGCAAAAGCCCCCCCCCCCCCCCCCCCCCCCCCCCCCCCCCCCCCCCCCCCCCCCCCCCCCCCCCCCCCCCCCCCCCCCCCCCCCCCCCCCCCCCCCCCCCCCCCCCCCCCCCCCCCCCCCCCCCCCCCCCCCCCCCCCCCCCCCCCCCCCCCCCCCCCCCCCCCCCCCCCCCCCCCCCCCCCCCCCCCCCCCCCCCCCCCCCCCCCCCCCCCCCCCCCCCCCCCCCCCCCCCCCCCCCCCCCCCCCCCCCCCCCCCCCCCCCCCCCCCCCCCCCCCCCCCCCCCCCCCCCCCCCCCCCCCCCCCCCCCCCCCCCCCCCCCCCCCCCCCCCCCCCCCCCCCCCCCCCCCCCCCCCCCCCCCCCCCCCCCCCCCCCCCCCCCCCCCCCCCCCCCCCCCCCCCCCCCCCCCCCCCCCCCCCCCCCCCCCCCCCCCCCCCCCCCCCCCCCCCCCCCCCCCCCCAAAACGGCGTCGTGGAGCGCAAGAACAGAACTCTTGTTGAGATGGCTCGCACGATGCTTGATGAGTACAAGACGCATCGTCATTTCTGGATTGAGGCAATTGATACTGCGTGCCACATTATTAACAGAGTATATCTTCACAAATTCTTCAAGAAGACTGCCTATGAACTCCTCACTGACAAGAAACCCAATGTGAGTTATTTCAAAGTCTTCGGTGCTAAATGTTGGATTAGAGATCCTCATCACAATTCTAAATTTGCACCGAAAGCACATGAGGGTTTTATGCTTGGTTACGGAAAGGACTCGCACACCTACAGAGTCTTCAACAACGTTCTTCACAAGGTTGTTGAAACTGTAGATGTGCGGTTCGATGAAACTAATGGCTCGCAAAGAGAGCACCTACCTTCTGTGACAGATGAACCAGCACCTGATGAATCTATCAAGTTCAAGGCTACTGAGGATGTCATTCCTACCGAAGAATCTGCTGAACAATTCACTCCAGAAAATGAAGAACATCGAGCTGATGCACCTGAAGAAAATGGTGCTGAAGAAAATGCTGATCAAATTCCTCGACGACAACCCGCTCATCCTCGCATTGCAAATGAAGTGCAAATTGAGAGAATCATCGATGACATTGAAGCACCAGGTCCTCTCACACGCTCAAAAGCTTCACATTTGTCTAACTTTTGTGGGCACTTTGCTTTTGTCTCTATCACAGAGCCCACTAAGGTAGATGAAGAATTTTTGGAGCCTGAGTGGATTCAAGCTATGCAAGAAGAATTACACCAATTCGAGCTCAACAACGTCTGGGAACTGGTCAAACGTCCAGATCCTCGCAAGCACAATATCATTGGCACAAAGTGGATCTACCGCAACAAGCAAGATGAAAATGGCCTTGTGGTGAGGAATAAGGCACGGCTTGTAGCTCAAGGCTACACACGGGTTGAAGGAATTGATTTCGATGAAACTTTTGCACTTGTTGCTAGACTTGAGGCTATTCGCATATTGTTTGCTTATGCTAACCACCATGATATCACTTTATATCAAATGGATGTGAAAAGTGCATTCCTCAATGGTAAGCTTGAGGAAGAAGTATATGTTGCTCAACCCCCAGGTTTTGAAGATCCAAAGCACCCTGACAAAGTCTTCAGACTCAATAAGGCCCTCTATGGCCTCAAGCAGGCCCCTCGGGCGTGTGATGAATTTGCCTATATGATGAGTGAAGAATATCAAATGTCTATGATGGGAGGGGGGGGGGGGGGGGGGGGGGGGGGGGGGGGGGGGGGGGGGGGGGGGGGGGGGGGGGGGGGGGGGGGGGGGGGGGGGGGGGGGGGGGGGGGGGGGGGGGGGGGGGGGGGGGGGGGGGGGGGGGGGGGGGGGGGGGGGGGGGGGGGGGGGGGGGGGGGGGGGGGGGGGGGGGGGGGGGGGGGGGGGGGGGGGGGGGGGGGGGGGGGGGGGGGGGGGGGGGGGGGGGGGGGGGGGGGGGGGGGGGGGGGGGGGGGGGGGGGGGGGGGGGGGGGGGGGGGGGGGGGGGGGGGGGGGGGGGGGGGGGGGGGGGGGGGGGGGGGGGGGGGGGGGGGGGGGGGGGGGGGGGGGGGGGGGCCGAAGGAATCACATCATAAGGCTGTGAAGCATATTGTTCGATATCTAGCTCACACACCAACACTTGGATTATGGTACCCCAAGGGCTCGGCTTTTGATCTCATTGGATATTCAGACTCTGACTATGCTGGTGATCATGTGGACCGCAAGTCAACATCTGGTACATGTCATTTCCTCGGACGATCTTTGGTCTGTTGGTCCTCGAAGAAACAGAACTGCGTATCACTGTCTACTGCTGAAGCTGAGTACATTGCTGCTGGTTCTTGCTGTGCCCAATTGCTGTGGATGAAGCAAACTCTCAAGGACTACGGCATCAACGTGAAGAATGTGCCTCTCTATTGGGATAATGAGAGTGCCATCAAGATTTCTCACAACCCAGTTCAGCACTCGAAGACAAAGCACATTCAGATTCGTCATCACTTTCTTCGTGATCATGTGTTGAAGGGCGACATTTCTATTGAGCATGTGAAGACTGAAGAACAACTAGCCAATATCCTCACTAAGCCCTTGGATGAGAAGAGATTTAGCAAGTTGCGGTGTGAGCTAAATGTCTTAGAATCTTCGAATGTTCTTTGAAAAGGACACTCATCCTAACACTTATGCAAAATTGATGACTTAGATGTGCAACACATGAAGAAACGTTTTTCTTCAATCAATGAAGAATAACACTCTAAATGTGAAGAAATTAACGAAGAATTTGATTCTCAGAACCCTACGACAATTGTACGCGGTGTCTGAAATCATCATTCTTATACGGTGGAACACGCCACCACAAAAGTTGAAAATCTTCAATTTTAGTTTTTCTTCAGTTTTTGAAATTCCTCAATTGTTCATTTTCGTCAACTTTGCATTGTCTTCACTGGTTTCGTCGTTTTTCTTCATTGGCTATATATATATATGAGTTTATATCCTCTACAGCATTCACTTATTGCTATTTCTTCAAGTTGCTTTTTCTGCTAAGTGAATGTGATCGGACCCTTCCCCCTCTATGCTATACTCAACCCAAACTACTCACAAATTCTTCATGTGCGTTCTATTTGAAACTCGTTCAAAATCTTCACTGTGTCCTTGTCAGCTGAAGAATTTGCGAACAGAACTTTTAACTTATCTTATCCAAAATTTTCGGTTTTACCACTCAAATCATTCCGAATCCAACGAAAGTACTTATCTATTCACCCACGATCTCACACGATCGCCACCTCTCAGTACGTGGGTGACACATGTCAAGCGAATGAGAAGGGTCAGGGGCACGTTCGTCAAATTTCTTCGGGCGAACCGTTTTTCACCGCGGCTATAAATACCCCTCCCCTTCACTGCTCCACTTTTACTCCGCTCGACCTCACTCTCGCTCGAGCTCCTCAAACCCTAGTGCCGCCGCTACTCCATCGTCGCCGGTGAGGAAGAGCTTCACTGCCTCGACCTCGTCGCCGTCGTACTCGCGCCGGCTACGGATTTCTTCACTCCGCCGCCGCCGTAGCTGTCTTCCTCAGCCAAGTTAGGGTGTGGAAGATCTGAACTGACGAACTTCACATCTACACCTCTCAGTTCGTCGTGTTCTTCGTTTAGGGTAATTAAAAGTTACTTTTACTGCCCTCTTTGATTCAAATGATTTCTACAAAATCCTCAAAGGTGTT